>JAJOOR010008543.1:0-51294 GCA_036250505.1 Solanum acaule | reverse complement strand
AACACCCCCCCCCCCCCCCACACACACACACACATTTTCCAATATATGGTATTCTTTCCTTATTTGACTTTCACCAACTATGATTTATGTCAATATCATGGTTGTTAGTATTTCCATTGAAACTCAAGAATGTTTAACAGGTCATACTTCTAAATATTTCTAACTAATTCATTAAAATTCCCCATCTGAATATTTAACAATTTCAAAGAATGAGGGCAGACGACCCCCCTCGGAAAAAAAATTACACTATATATATAAGATTAATTTTTTTGTGTACGTGTATATATTTAAAAATTGAACCCTTTGAGCATATGTCAAAGGAGTAGCTCAATGGTTTATGGGGTTCATGATTTCGCCTATGTGAGCTTTGGATCACAGGTTTGATTCCAGGCAACAACATTTTTTTAATTTGACCCCCTTGATAGAATTCCTGCCTCCGCCACTGGTGGGAGGTAGGGGTGCCTTTCTTTAATAGATATTTTATACTTCTAATGATCAGCAGCTCCAACACGATTCTTGCCTCAGAAGAAGGATATCAACATATATATTCCCATTTTTTAAAAGATTAATTACAATAAATATTCCTATTATATGATTTCATTTTGGATATACTTCATGTCTTTTGAAATCAGACATTTACACCCCTTATATGACTGAAAATCATTTACACCCCAAAATTTTGGTTTAAAATCAATCTCCCTCCTCAACTTTGAAACATATTTTTTTTCCCCGCTATCCTATGCAAAGTCCGTTTTACCTTTGTCATTTTTAATAGTCCATCTTTATAACATTCTTTTTATGTTATACATAATATCTTATTTTTTGACCATTGTATTTATAAATTTATTTAAGTTCATTAACA
This sequence comes from Solanum acaule, assembly GCA_036250505.1. Lineage (NCBI taxonomy): Eukaryota > Viridiplantae > Streptophyta > Magnoliopsida > Solanales > Solanaceae > Solanum > Solanum acaule. Next base: position 50,432 of record JAJOOR010008543.1, on the reverse strand, counting down.
TTATAAGTGAATACTCCTTTTATAAGTCTAACCATTACTGATCCTACTTTTGGGTAACATGAGTAGTTCGCACTATCCATTTCTTACACTCACTAGCTCTTTATTTATCTGGTGCTTTATTATCATAGTAATTTTTTTGGTTTCGCACACATGAGTGTCTGGAGTCTACATTGGAGCTTTAATTAAATTCGGATCACACACTGTAGGTCCTATTCAGGAACATAGGATAAAATTGGAACATGGAAGATTACTGCACAAAAATGACACACACAAATCGAAAAATCATCCTAGTACTTATTACTTACTATTAGACATCCCACACATATCCACTACAATCCAACACAACTATATCACGATTAACGACAATCATTTATCTATCACAAATTATACACGTACACAAAACTCAAATATAGGTTAAACAAGGGCCATCATATAAACTCCTCTCTAGCATATCCTAGTTACCAACCACTAAATAAGCGAATCACCCAAGAATACCATAATGACTAGGGTGTATACACTATGATGGGGTTTCAATAAAATAGGCAATAATTAATCTCTGTCTATGTGTGTATTTTATTATTTTATTTTTTTAAAGAAACATTGCCTGCATTGATCTCGGAGTGCAAAAAGTTACAAGTTGAATTTTGCATCCCAAACTATATACACGATCATTGAGAAGAGGCTATTATATTTGTACTACTCCTATCCAAAAAAGGTCCTAATGGCCGAGAAATCTAAGGAGGTTCTAAAGGATGGAAGACCCCACTTGTCCATATTAGTGAGCCCTTTAATAGCTGCTGGCAGATCAGAGAAGGAGTTGAATATTTGAATTCCATTTTTTCCATGGCTTAGGGAGGCTAACTTATTGGCAATTTTGTTAGCTTCCCTGTTGCAATGAGTTATTGTAAATTCATTCCCTTCAAATAGTTTCTGAATGTCTTCTATGAGTCTTGAAATCATCCATGGGGGCTTCCATACTTTGTTTATGCAATTTGTAAGGAGTAGAGAATCAATTTCTCCCCAAATTGTTCTAGAGTCATGAGTTGGTCACCATTTCAGCCCATACATCATTGCGGCTGCTTTAGCATAGTTGCTCGTCCCTGGTCCAATATGCAAAAATGATCTTTCTAGTGGAGTCTCTTACATTCCCTCCTCCTCCACATATCCCGTTTACACAACTTCCATCACTATTAAGTTTCAGTGTATTAAAGTGAGGTCTGATCCACTTCACAATTATGACCTCCTTTTGCTGTATGTTGTAGTCACAAGCCTGGCATACTGTTTTCCAATTATCTCCAAACCTCGCTCTTCCGAATTTCTTATTCAAGACCTACAAAATATTGAACAAGATGTTAGAGACTGATTTGTAAACTGAAGGGTTTTCCGCCTCCTATTTGTTGCTGCATCTAGTTCGCCAAATTTCCCAACAAATGAAAGTCGGGATGATCTTGATAGTAAGGGTGCAGAAAGGATTCTTAGTTCTGTGACTCCACCAATTTAGTAGAGTGAATCTCAAATTGATATTGTTGGTGCTTATGCCTAGAGGTCCTGCAAAATAAAACCAAATTTTCTTAGCAAAGTCCGCAAGACAAAACAAATGATCCACTAATTCAAGGTCAGTGGCCGCTCTGTTTGAGTTACAACAGTAGCATTTTGGATCCCAAATCTCGCAATCCTTTGGTCTGTAGAAAACTTGTTATGGATGGCCCTCCATGTAAGAAAATACATCTTCAAAGGGATGTTTTGGTGCCACAATCTATTGTCCATGTTGTTTGGGATCCTTTCTTGTCTCAGCTCCCTCCATGCAGATCCTATAGTGAACTTTCCCGTGTGTGAAAGTGTCCATATAGGCTTGTCCTCCTTGTTACAAAAGGCAATAGGGCTATGTTGATTGTAGATCACTTTTTTCACTTCTTCAGGGATAGATATATTGAGACTGTTCCACTCCCATTCACCTTTGTGACAAATATATTTCAACTGAATATCAATGATATTGACATTATTGTCCACCTGATGATACAGGGGACCAAGACTACACTAATTATCATACCAAAATAAGATATCTCCTCTGCCAATGCTCCAAAAAATATTATGATCAATCATATCTTTTGTACTGCAGAGCTCATTCCAGCTCACCCACTTTTGATCGCTAAAGCAAGTGACGAGGATCCTGGTGAGGAGCCCATTAACGTCACGCCTGGAGTAGAGTGGATCACGAGGATTGACACGGCGAGGCAGGTTGTGGAGATCTTAGGCAAGAGCTTGAACAAGGTCAATGGCAAGTTTAAGACTCTCGGGGACTTCACCCTTGAAGAGAATGACAACATCCACAAAGAGTTGGAGGCGCGTAGGCATGCAGAGTATGAGATGAAGGAAATCATCACTTCCTTGGAGTGTCGGCTCATGGATGCATTAAGAACGATTAAAACCATGAAGGTCGAGATGGAAACTCTCAAGGGAGGATTGGAAACTAGAGGATTTGCGACACCCAATGGAGATAGGGAGGCCAAGATTGAGTCTCCCAAGCCACCGATGTTCAAAGGCGTCTGTGACGCGTAAGAGGTGAAGAATTTCCTGTGGAATTTGGAGAATTACTTCAAGTGAAGCAAGGTGAAGAGTGATGAGAACAAGATCAACACTACGGTGTTGTACCTCTCGGAGATGGCCATGCTATGGTGGAGGCGAAAAGAGTCGGAAATAGGGAAGGGTCTTTGCACCATCAACACATGAGAGCATTTCCGAGGGGAGTTCAAGAAGGCTTTCTTCCCTAACAATGTCATCTATGAGGTGAAGCGGGAGCTGAAGCTGATGGGAAACATACGAGCGTACGTGAAGGAGTTCACCACCTTCATGCTTCAGATTCCCAACCTCTTAGATGAAGATATGTTGTTCCTGGATGGGCTGCAAAATTGGGTTAGGATGGAGATGGAGCACTGACAGGTTAGGACTATTGATGAATACATCACATATGCTGAATCTTTGACAGAGTTTAGGCATGACAAGCCCGACCAAGCCAGAGGAGATGAGAGGTAGTCATGACTAAGGTAGGGGAGATCATGGAAAAATCAAGGAGTACCAACCACATCCCAGGAATAATGATACCTATATGGGAAGAAGTCTGGACGTCAAAGTGATACAAAGAGGAAGGCAGAGGCTACAAAGAGAAACGATTGCTACATATGCGGTGTGCCATATGGCTATGCAAAATGCCTTGAACTGAAGAATCTTGGTGCCATATTATGGGAATGAAAGGAGAAAGATGCATAAGAACCAGGGAAAAGTTCATACACGACGCAATTGGGCTTAATTAGACTATGCAGAACCATCGAAAAGCAATTAGAGAGGCTGAAAGAATACTACGTATAGTACGTAGACATCACGATCAATGGATGACTCGCTCGTGCCATGGTAGATACAAGTGCAGAGGCCAACATTATGACCAAGACTGCTGCGCCAAAGTTGGGATTGTTACTACAAGTAACGCCCACCTCAAGACGGTCAACACACTACCGAATCTTGTGTGCGGAGTTGCATAAGGAGTAAGCATCATGTTAGGCAAGTGGAAAGGAAAAACCAATATTACTATCGCTCTTTTAGATATATTTGATATAATTCTTGGGCAACAGTTCTTCCAGAAGTGTCACGCGATGATCGATCCTTACCTCCAACTACTGTTGGTCATGGAGCAAGAATGATCAGGTGCCCCTAGTTAAGGTACTAAAGACGGAAAGACAAGCACAACTATCATCCATACAGCTCGTGATGGGCCATAAGAAGAAGGTGATGACAAACTTAGCCACCATCACGAGTGTGACTAAAGGAAATAGTGCTAAATGGATTTTGCCACCATGCATAGAGGTTCTAGAAGAGAACAAAGACCTGATGTTTGAAGAGTTGCACAGGGGCATTAATCAAGTCCAAGTACTACGACCCGATCATGCGAGAAGACATGATTCGATTGATCATACAACAACAATGCGTTGCGGTCGTCGTAGTATCAGGTGGGGGAGTGTTATGACCTGCCACTTTGTCGGCCCACTTAGGCATAAAATTAAAGCATAAGTGAGCTAGACTAAGGGGGGAAGAATCTAGAGTCTTGAAGAGGTTTGTGGAAGACTGTAGAATATTCAAGATAATATTTTCAAAGGCTTTAGAATTCTCTAGCCTAGTAGAGAATTCTAGAAGAGGGACTAACTTGTAAATATACAGGGACTTGTATAGTAATTTTTATTTATACTTTAGCCCCTAGGAGAGTAGTATAAATATAGGAGCTCTCATTTGTTAATAAACCAAGCAATTTGTAAAACATTCTCCAAGCAATACAAAAAGCCTTCTTATAAATCTCTCTTTGTCTTTCTTCATTCTCTTAGTGATCTAATTTTCAAGGCTTACTTGAGCTTACAAGATCGTGAAAGAATAGTGAGCAAGTTGTCAAGTGCCGCATGGAGTATTAGTGGAAGTCTTAGTCCATGACACTATGCTTGGATCGACAAAACGTTGTTGATCAATTGTTCAACCTTGGCTTCTAATAGATTCTTCCATTTCCAACCAGCGAGATGCTGATTGCGTCCTACTGGACACCAGTGCCACTGACATTTTTTAGTTAGTTTTCAATGCAAATCTTTCTATCTTTATTATCAAAGAAATTCCCGCATACAAGAGAACTAGGTCGTAGGATTCCCTTAATTAACATTAAAACATAACTATAATTCATGGAAATAAGTCTAATAAGTTTGTAAAATACCAACTCATCAAACTCCAAACTTGAGGTCAGAGTCGAATCCCCAAGGAACAATATAAGGGTGATTGAAAAGGTAAAGACTTACAAGCCACTAATTTGAGTCCAACAATTGATACACGTATTTATTGGGGGGGGGGGGGTGGGTTCTCGAATAAGGGACAAACACTAAAGCTAACAAAACAAAAATAAAGGATAGATTGATCAACGACCGTTTTGACCCGAGGATAGCAAATAGTTTTTGAAATGAGGATTCAACTTATACTCATACGACCCATCATAAGTAACCAAACAACATCAAGATAATTGTTGCTCCCAATTGCACACGTAAGTGAATGTGGTCGCGTAAGTGATATAGTGGCTCTAAAACAGCCGGATTATCGAATCCAAAGGACTTGTCGATTAATTATTCTTACTAAATTATACTAGTATATTTATTTATTTAAGAATGCCAAAAGAATTTACCTTATTAGAATGCAATAGTAAAAGATGTATACTAATGATTGTGAAATTCCAAGACTGCAGCTTACTTAGAATTCATGCATAATATTTTCTTCTATGGACTTCAATTAGTATCAAATCTCTGGTTTACAAGGTTGAATGTATGATCATGGTCTCCCAAACTCTAATCGCCTACCACAATTGGCAGTCTAACTACATCATTGAACGGGGATAAACTGAACCAATTGCGGAACATTAAGTTTTCATCTTGTTTAGTAACCAAGCAAGGCCTCTAGGTATATCCCTATCTTATCTACAAATCAACACTAATTTCTAGAGAAGATCATGCTCCTTTTGTCCCATGTTCTATCCTCATATTCCTCTCCCGAGTTCAATTTAGACAATAAGTTTACTTCAATGGCGGCAAATCACAAAATACTAAATAAGAACAAAGTAGAATTTTATGTCAAAATCTAATCGGTAAGGAAGCTTTAACTCAACTTTGTGCTAGGGGATTTCTTTGACCTTAATTCATATCCAAATTCATTCCCACATTAAAAAAATAACCTTTACACGTATGAGCAATTTAAGAATCACCCTATATGACCTTATATGTAAATAAAGAATAGTTCATGCCTCAGCTTTGAAATTTTTGGGGTGTTACAGGGACCCACACATGGAATTACAAATTTGGTTTCGTCAATAGGTATCAACCAGCTCATGGAACTTGTGCCCCAAAAATGAGTACAATTTGAACTTTAAATCACCCCAAATAGTTCATGAAATTACAAATAAAAGAAACCACCATTAAAGGGAAAATAAAGGTTTTTGGGATGATAATTTATCATAATAATGAGTCCCAATGTTCTCCTAACGACCCCAATGCAATGCTCCAGTAATTATGTCACACCCTGAGCCTACACCCTAGACGTGGCCGACACTCGAAGACCATTGCTGGTCCCCAAGCGAACCCTTGGCCTGGCTTACTTAACTCAGTGAAAAACTTAACTCAACAGCATAACTCCATGCAATAAAAGATCATAAGACAACTTAAATGATAAAATTTGGCAAAAAAGGCAACTTGTGTCTCAAAATAGAATATTTATAAATGCATAGATGAGAGACTCAATACTAATTGACTGACTGTCTATGAAGCCTCTATAACACAGAGATGGATGTTGGGACAGACCCCGCGACATCCTAATAAAGCAAAACTAGGAAAAACGAAATAACAGAGTCCTCCGGAATGCAAAGAGGCTCACCACTGACTCTGGAGTGCTCAACTGGATTAACGGCGTGCTGGATGCTGATCTTGGGTACCTGCGTCTGCATCATAATAAGATGCAGGCCAACTAGCATCAGTACATTGAATGTACGAGTATGCAAGTTGGCAAGCTAAACAACAACTTAAGCTTGAAAGGAGTACAACAGAACACTTACCTTGGCTCTGTTCAACTCATGAATAACTGAACTCAATAAAAAGCAATAAGGCACATGCAATATAAAGAATAGGAAAACTATTTAAAATATGACGTCAAAATCATAATTATAATATCATAAAACTTACCATGCTCCCTCTCGAAGTCTACTTGTGCAATGCATGAATGAAGTCCCATACCCTCATTCACACTAAGCAGAACCCCTTGAGGAACTATGCAATTTCTACTGTGGGAGTTTCTCTAACCGACAACCACCACTATGAGCCTAAGTGGTGATACATCATTTTTACCATCACGCTGCCAGACTGTCCTATACTTTGCCATCATATAGAACTACTTAAACTTAGTGGATTCACTAGCTTAACTTACGTGATCATCTAAAAAGTATGACCCGTTAAATCCCATGTTGGCTACATGGTTCCTATGGAGAGTTGAGTTAATATGAACTCGCGTCCCCAATTCGGTGCTCAAGACTACTCCCAAAATATACTTTAGCTCATGTCTTAAAAACAAACTTCTTTAGGAATACTTAGTTCCCTAATAACTTTTGAGAAATGAACTTAATTCCATACTCTTGGCTTAACTTGAAACTTGAGCCTTAAAACGAAATTAAAACGTTTAATAAAGACTCTTGAAAAAACTTTAAGAAACTTGCTTTGACTTGCTTTTTAACTTCTAAGCTTGACTCTAACTTCAATTGACTTTGATCCTAACTTTCCTCGAATTGGATTATGGATTCAAGGTGTATGATCACATGTTTATGGATGAGTTCGTGATGTTTAGATGTACCTGAGAGTGTTGAAAACAAATAGATAACATAGTTACATTACCAAGGAACACATATGAAAAAGTGGGGAATGAATGGGGATGATTGACGTCCTTGGTGCTCTGAGAGGCGCGGGGCGCCAACCCTCAGATTTCAGAGGGCCTGCTGGGCACACTGCATGGCGCGCCGTCCCAAGGGTGAAACTTCAAAGTCCCTTTTGGGGCGCGCTGGCTGGCGCGACGCCCCAGCCTTTTCCCCAGAAAATCTGACTTTTCTCTTTTGTTTCTCCAACTCTAAACCCTCTCAACAACAAAGGTTCTTTCCCCAAACACTCATAATCATTAAAACCCTCAATATACAATAGATTCAACTCGAAATTCCATCCGGAAACATGTACCAAATCAACAAGAAACTTCAACACAACCACAAGAATTCAACAAACACAACCAATTTTTTCTCGTAATTAAAACAAGTATGGCGTGTGGGGGAATGAACCAACCCAACACTATGATCTCACATACCTTAATAGGGATCACCCCCGGCGAAATCCATGACGATCTTTACGAACCTTGCTTTTTCTTCTCTTTCTCCTCTTCTTTCTCTTTTCTCTCTCAAACCCTCACTCTCACTTTTCAAAGGGAAAGATGATTTAAAATCAGTCTAGACCCTTAATATAACCAAAAGAAATGGTTAGGGAAAAGACCAAAATACCCTTACAAATTCGGATTGAACTGCCCTAAGCCAACATCCCAACTTCCAAAGGGCATAACTCACTCATACGAACTCGTAATCAAGCAAACTCGGCGGCGTTGGAAAGATCATTCCAAGATCTTTCCAAACATAGCTGGAAATACACTTAACTCATCCTGAGCTAGGAGTTACGACTGTTTGAAGTTGACCAAAAACTCAATTTTTTTCCATACTTAACTAAATTTCCAGATTTTGAATTCTTTCCAAAAATGACTATTTCCAATTTCAAGCTTCTTCATAGTTATTTCAAATTGCAAGACGTCACAATATATCCCCCTTGGGAACATTCGTCCTTTAATGAGGTTATTCTTACTAAACTAAGGGTGTAACATCAAACTCAAACACCCAACAAGCAACAATGCCAACAACAACAACATGCTCACTATAATTTAAAGAGCACTAAGAAGGAAATTAGTACCTTGATCTGCATTTCCTCTGGATTCAAAGAGATGTGGATATCTCTTCTTCAACATGGAGATGTGAAAGACCGGATGAACCGCTGCTAGTTCCTGTGATAGATCCAACTCATAAGCTATATTGTCAATCCTCTTGACTATGCGATAAGGTCCATTAAACTGGGGACTAAGTTTCCTTTTCTTACCAAACCTCATAACACCCTTCATGGGTGAAACTTTCAAATATACCCAATCATCTACTTTGAACTCTAATGCCCTTCTCCTAACATCAGTGTAGGATTTTGGATGACTCTGTGCCGTTTTCAACCTTTCTTGAATCACTTTCACCTTCTCCATAGCTTGATGAACTAACTCTGGATCTATCAACCCTGATTCACCAACTTCAAACCATCCAAAAAGAGATCTACATCTCCTCTCATAAAGAGCTTCATAAGGAGCCATTTGGATGCTAGAATGGTGACTATTGTTGTAAGCAACTCCATGTAAGATAGGTGATCGTCTCAATTATCCTTGAACCCAATCCCACAATCCACCTTGATACCTCAAAATACCATCTCCCCTTGTTCAAAAGCCATAACTGCTTATGAACATTTTGCTTGTAATTCAAGCAAGATAGAGTCTGGGTCTTTCTCACCTTTTTACTTTTGGCACTAATGATGGGTCAGACCCATTCATCATCACTATTCCTCCTTGAGGAATCCATAAGACTAACTCCCAGGCGTGCAAGTCGGTGTACATCTCTTGCTAATTCTCTCTGTTCTTCCTCAACATGGGCGGTGCTACCCATAGATAACCTGCTTAAGGAATCATCAATAATATTAGCTTTACCAGGGTGATAAAAAAAACTCATGTCATAATCCTTGAGTAACTTTAACCACTCTCTCTCTGTCTGAGATTAAGCTCATTCTAGTGAACACATATCGTAGGCTCTTGTGATCGGTGAACACACCCACATGAACATCATACAACAATGACGCCATATCTTCAAAAAGAAAACTACAGCAGCCAACTCTAACTCATCACATTACACCCCGATTCGCCTAAACTCGACTATTGTTCTCAAATTCATTTTAGGTTCAGATACCCAGTATGTACTCAAGAACCAAATGTCAAAATTGGGTAGTAGTCAATTTCTCTTTCCATTCCTGAAAGCTTTCCTCACAAGCTTCAGACCGTTGAAACTTTACTGTTTTCTGAGTCAACCTGGTCAATTAAAAACCTTATCTAATAGATCCCTTTTACTGCTGTTCCAACTCTTTCAATTCTGCTGATGCCATTCAGTATGGCGGAATAGAGATAGGACGAGTATCTGGAATGATGTCTTACCAAAGTCTATTTCTCTCTCAGGAGGAATTCCGGGTAGGTCATCATGAAAAACTTCTGGAAACTCTCTTACTATAGGAACTGACTGAATAAGAGGTATCTCAACACTAGAGTCATTAACTTGGACTAAGTGATAGATACAACCTTTCAAAACTAACTTTTTCTCCTTAAGGTACGAAATGAAACGACCCTTAGGCACTGCTGAACTACTACTCCACTTTATGACTGGCTCATTCAAAAACTGAAACTTGACCACTCGAGTTCTACAATCAACTGAGGCATAACATGCATGAAGCCAATCCACGCCAAGAATGACATCGAAATCTACCATGTCTAACTCAACCAAATCAGCCATGGTGCTCTTGTGATTGATGGAAATGGGACAATCACGATAAACTCTTTCTGCTAGAATAGACTCACCAACAACACTGAATGGCTCACTAAGTTGCTCAGGAATAACATAAAAGTTCATAGCAACATAAGGAGTTACAAAAGATAAACTCACACTTGGGTCTAGTAAAGTATAAACAGTAAAGTCAAAGACTCGAATCATACCAGTGGCAACATCCGGTGAATCCTCTTGCTCTTGGCGACTGTTGATTGCGTAGAGGCGGTTTGCTCCTCCGCCAGTACCAAAAGTAGCTCCTCTAGGTACCGTTTTTTCTGGGGGAGCAACTGATGAAGATTGAGCCCTATTTCCCAGATTTCCACTACCTTGCCTGTTCTTAGGGCACTCCTTCACGAAGTGACCCTTTTGTCCACACCTAAAACAACCTGTCTGGCCATCACGACACTTACCTTGGTGTTTCCTACCACATCTAGCACATGCAGGAGCATTACTACCCCTTGGTACCATACTGCCTTGAGGATAGGCAAGTCTAGCCTTGAAACTATAGGAATTACTATTGTACCCACCTTTGTTCTCAGGTGCAGGTGCACTAGCAGATGGTGGAACAGGTCCCTTATGTTTCTGTGAGAGGGATAACTGGTTGGCATCATTCTTTTGCTGCTAGAACTCGTCACCTAATATCTTAGCCCTCTTATTCTTAAACTCTTCTTTATCCTTCAGCTTATCCTCCTCAACTTGTTGTACATGGATCATAAATCTTGCTAGGTCAATATCCCCTATCAGCATAGCTGCCTTGCCTTCCTTGCTTGACTGACGAGACAACCCAGCAACATATAAACTCATCCTGCTCCTCATGTCAGCAACCATCTCCGGAGCATAGCGGGAAAGTTGTGTGAACTTCAGACTGTACTCATGAACACTCATAGACTCCGGATTAAGGGTGAGAAACTCTTTTATCTTTGCCTCTCGTAACTCACGAGGAAAGAAATGCCCCATGAGAGCACTCTCAAACACAACCCAACTCATTACTGGTGCATCCTCAGCCCTATTCTTTTTCTATTGGTCAAACCAGATTCTAGCAACACCCTTCATTTGGTATGTAGCTAGTTCCACCCTCTCCACCTCAATAACATGCATTACATCAAATACCCTTTTAAGCTCCTCAATGAAGTTCTCCGGATTCTTAGTGATAGTTGAACCTGTGAAGCTTGGTGGGTTCATCCTTAAGAGTTCACGGATCCTTGAAGTATCAACCACTTCGTGTCGATTATCTCTCAGCCCATCATGAAAGGTCGCAACTTGACTTAACATCCGGATAACTTCACAAAAATCAGTATATTTGATCTCTTCTTGGGTTTGCACTTCTAGGGCATTTGGTGACTCTTGTTCGTCAACACTCCTTATAGCTGGACGAACTCTAACTGCTCTTTGTATTGACATGATCCTCTAAAAACACGCGCAAGCACGAATTAGAAAGAAACTTTTTAGAGATAAACTCTAACGCATGAGATGAGTGTGAAAAAAGTGAGATAGTTCCTAAATGTTGCAGCCTCCTAATTATAGATGTGATGCGCTTCACACCGATAACTAGGAATCTACAGACACGGCTTCATAGACTCCCTAGGACTCTGGAACTCTATGCTCTGATACCAAGTTTGTCACTCCCCGAGCCTACACCCTGGACGTGACCGACACTCGAAGACTATCGCTGGTCCACAAGCGAACCCTTGGCCTGGCTTACTTAACTCAGCGAAAAATGTAACTCAACAGCATAACTCCATGCAATAAAAGATCATAAGACAACTTAAATGATAAAATCTGGCCAAAAAGGCAACTCGTGTCTCAAAATAGAATATTTATAAATGCATAGATGAGAGACTCAATACTAACTGACTGACTGTCTATGAAGCCTCTATAACACAGAGATGGATGTTGGGACAGACTTCGCAACATCCTAATAAAGCAAAACTAGGAAAAATGAAATAACATAGTCCTCCAGAATACAAAGAGGCTCACCACTAATTCTGGAGTGCTCAGCTGGATCAACGTCATGCTGGATGCTGATCCTAGGTACCTGTGTCTGCATCATAATAAGATGCAAGCCAACTAGCATCAGTACATTGAATGTACGAGTATGCAAGTTGGAAAGCTAAACAACAACTTAAGCTTGAAAGGAGTACAACAAAACACTTACCTTGGCTCTGTTCAACTCATGAATAACTGACTCAATATAAAGCAATAAGGCACATGCAATATAAAGAATAGGAAAACTATTTAAAATATGACGTCAAAATCATAATTATAATATCATAAAACATACCATGCTCCCTCTCGAAGTCTACTTGTGCAATGCATGAATGAAGTCCCATACCCCCATTCACACTAAGCAGAACTCCTTGAGAAACCATGCAATTTCTACTGTGGGAGTTTCTCTAACCGACAACCACCACTATGAGCCTAAGTGGTGATACATCATTTTTAACCATCACGCTGCCAGACTGTCCTATACTTTGCCATCATATAGAACTACTTAACTTAGTGGATCCACTAGCTTAACTTACATGATCATTTAAAAAGTATGACCCATTAAATCCCATGTTGGGTATATGGTTCCTATGGAGAGTTGAGTTAATATGAACTCGCGTCCCCAATTCGGTGCTCAAGACTACTCCCAAAATATACTTTAGATCATATGTCTTAAAAACAAACTTCTTTGGGAATACTTAGTTCCCTAATAACTTTTGAGAAATGAACTCAACTTTATACTCTTGGCTTAACTTGAAACTTGAGCCTTAAAATGAAATTAAAACGTTTAATAAAGACTCTTGAAAAAACTTTAAGAAACTTGCTTTGACTTGCTTTTTAACTTCTAAGGTTGACTCTAACTTCACTTGACTTTGATCCTAACTTTCCTCGAATTGGATTATGGATTCAAGGTGTATGATCACATGTTTATGGATGAGTTCGTGATGTTTAGATGCACCTTAGAGTGTTGAAAACAACTAGATAACATAGTTACATTACCAAGGAACACATATGAAAAAGTAGGGAATGAATGGGGAGGATTGCTTAGCGCTCTGAGAGGTGCGGGGCGCCAGCCCTCAGATTTCAGAGGGCCTGCTGGGCACACTGCTTGGTGCGCCACCCCAAGGGGGAAACTTCAGAGTCCCTTTTAGGGCGCGCTGGCTGGCGCGACGCCCCAGCCTTTTCCCCAGAAAATCCGACTTTTCTCCTTAGTTTCTCCAACTCTAAACCCTCTCAACAACAAAGGTTCTTTCCCCAAACACTCATAATCATTAAAACGCTCAATATACAATAGATTCAACTCGAAATTCCATCCGGAAACATGTACCAAATCAACAAGAAACTTCAACACAACCACAAGAATTCAACAAACACAACCAATCTCTTTCTCAGAATTAAAACAAGTATGGCGTGTGGGGGAATGAACCAACCCAACACTATGATCTCACATACCTTAATAGGGATCACCCCCGGCGAAATCCATGACGATCTTTATGAACCTTGCTTCTTCTTCTCTTTCTCCTCTTCTTTCTTTCTTCTCTCTCAAACCCTCACTCTCACTTTTCAAAGGGAAAATGATTTAAAATCAGTCTAGACCCTTAATATAACCAAAAGAAATGGTTAGGGAAAAGACCAAAATACCCTTACAAATTCGGATTGAACTGCCCTAAGCCAACATCCCAACTTCCAAAGGGCATAACTCACTCATACGAACTCGGAATCAAGCAAACTTGGCGGTGTTGGAAAGATAATTCCAAGATATTTCCAAACATAGCTGGAAATACACTTAACTCGTCCTGAGCTAGGAGTTACGACCGTTTGAAGTTGACCAAAAACTCACTTTTTTTCCATACTTAACTAAATTTCCAGATTATGAATTCTTTCCAAAAATGACTATTTCCAATTTCAAGCTTCTTCATAGTTATTTCAAATTGCAAGATGTCACAAAGTATCAACAAATCCCACCAATAATGAGCTTAATTGAAACTCAAATGGCTAAGAAATCGTGTTTTGAACTCGAGCTAATGAGTTGAAATACTCTAAGCTCATTGATTGTAATTGGAAACTTGCTCTGTCAGGGTGCTTGAGATTCATTCGGAACCCCGTGCACGCAAATTAAATATGAGACCCCACTAAATTTGACATTCTGGACTTAATGTGATGTTGAAACTTCTATCGAAGGTCATCTCGACAAAAAGTGGATCCTACATCTAAGGCTTTATTATAGAAATAAGCCATAAGGTAGTTCGAAAAGAGTCTGGAAGCCTTGGGATCAAACGAAAGGTTGATGTATCGTGAATTTATGATACTTTTAATGCATTAAACTTAGAGTTTTGCATGAGGCTTAGGCATTTTGTTATTAGATGTGATGGTATTTTTGCTTTGATTTTGTAGGAAATAGGTTTTGGAGCAGTTGGTGTTAAAAGTGTTGCAGCAACATGGATTTTTGATGATGTACGACTTGACCTATCAACCGTCAATTCCACTACGACCCATAGGTGTAAGTCAGAGGTTGAAGTGTTGAAAATTGGAGCTAAGTATGAAATGACAGATGTAGACTGACGAGCCATATATAATGAGTAGTAGACCAACTGCTGACTGCCGGAAGGTACCGACGAGTTGTAGGAACTACAAGCCGTATGTTACAAACCGTAGATGACACTGCCCAAGCCGAATTTCCTAAGTCTTCCTTTTCCTACTTGATTTAGGATTTGGTTTCTATAAATATTAGTTGTATTTTTCGTTTTTGGGTTGTTAGACTTTTTGAGATACTTACTTTTGGCTTTGAAAATTATTTTGCAAACACTTTTGACATTTAATTCTTGAAGTGTTGGTTTATGAAATTTGCATTTGTTCTTCAATTCAAGATTCTAGATTTCATCTATTCTAATTGTAAGTTCATGATTTATGTTATTAACCCTATTATGAATTGTGATCACACAAGCATGAGTAACTCAATCCACAACTAGAGTTGTGGGAACCATATGTAATTAACAACGTAAAACTAATAATTAAGTGATTCGAGAATAGTGTTTATGCATGTATTGTTAATATCTTTGTTTTGAATGCTTTTTAACGGTTCCCAACGTTAGAACTCGCCTCATTCCTACTTGCTCGACAAGGGAAGTAATGAATGAGAACGAGGTTAAAAAACAGAGATTTAGCATGATAATCCACTATCTAATAGCCTAACCCAAATAAGTGAGGGCTAATCTGGGGTGAAGGGTAAAGGTTAGTAAAGCATACACCCGTAGACCGACCAAGTTGCTTGGTAAAATTTCCTACTTGGACGACCAATCACTTAGGAGATACCTAACTTACTGACTTTGCATATTAAACACTATTAAACACTAGGAAATAGTTACTATTATTAGGATCACTACGTTAAGAACTTGTGGAGAACACATGTGCCCTAGTCTCATCTCATATTAATTTTACAAACTGCGAATCCTGTTGCTTGTTATTTGTTACTACAAATCAATCAATTATTACTGTGTGTTACAAATCCCCCCATTTTATGGAACTAGGCCGACTAAACGTACAATCAATAGTAAATTAGCCTAAGTATAGACTATATTCCTTGTGGGATCGATCCTAAACTCAGTTAGGTTCTTTATTTGACAACGACCGCTTATACATCTTTAGTGATGTGTAATTTGGGCGTATCTTAGCTTCAGTTAGACGAAACTCAACGCTCTGGAGCTAATGGAATCATCAAAAATTCAGTCTGAGGTTGTTTACCTAATGTTTTTACCAAAGTCAACCATTTAAACTTCTAAAACTCTAAAAGATTGAAATTTCAATAAAAACCAAAAGAACGACCAGAGGACCGAACTGTCAATCTCAGTAAGTCATAATGACTTAGGGTTGCTATAGAAAATCTCTAAACCCCAAAAATATAAAAAAAATAGAGAAAATAACTTTGAGGGTCATTACATAAAGGAATCAATAATGGTCATGTTCCCTTTTTTGGGGGGCTTGACAAAAAAAAACATTTTTCCTTGCATGGAGAATAAAATAGCTATTTAGAAAAATTATATTTATCTGATTATAAATGGTTAAATATTAAAAACATATCTTTTTTGTATGATAAAAAAAAGGTAAAATGCATTGAAATATTATCCTATTAGACTAGATATTGTTTAAGAGTAAAAAATGGTAACTTCATTACCAATTGATCATTTTAGCCTTAAATGGTACTTCAAATTCCTAAATAAGAAAATTATCGAGGACACAAACACTTTTTTTTATAATATAGAAAAGTCATAATTATATAATTATGAATGGGAAAATATTAAAAGCATATCTTGTTTGAATGATTAAAAAGGTAAAATTATTAAAACATTATTTTATTGGACTAGATATTATTTAGGAGTCTAAAATGGTAATGTCATTACCAATTGATCATTTTAGTCTTAGAAGAGTATTTCAAATGCCTAAAATGGAAAATCATTGGAGATAATAACATTTTTCTCTCTTAACTGTAAATAAATTTTTATTTTTTTATTATAATATAGAAAAGTCATATTTATATGATTATGCATTGTAAAATAATAAAATCATATCATGTTTGTATGATCAAAATAGGTAAAATATTAAAATAATATCTTATTTGACTAGATACTGTTTAGGAGTCTAAAATGGTAATGTCATTAATAATTGACCATTAGTCTCAGATTATTACTTAAAATTCTTAAATAAGAAAATTACAGGGAGAAATTACACTCTGATATCTCAATTATTAATAAATTTTAATTTTAGTCCTTTTTATATGAATATGCATATTTAACCTTTGATTAATTCAAATGCATGTCTTTAATCCTCTTATGTAGGAAATGTGTTATATTTGGGCTCTTCTAAAAATATTACACTGAAATATGCAGTATCGTTATAAGCTTAACATCACACATGGGTAGTTAAATGATGCACATTTGAAATAATTAATGGTTTAATGTGTTTAGTCAAATAACACAAGAACTAAAATAAAAATTCATCGATAATTAATTCTAGAAGTACTCTTGACTTCACACTACCATAAAGTTTGAGATATCCCCTAACAATACCAAAAACTTTAGTGTACCGGCTATATGTAATTATAATATACTAGAACTTATAAGTATTTGAAAATTTTGGACAATATTTTTCTGAAAAAAACCTATTTTTTTATTCGATTAACTTAATTTTGAAAATTAATTCTTTCCAAAATAATAATAAAAAATTACCATGAAATGACTTATTTTTGAAGAATGAATTATTTTTGATTTCTTAATTCTCGACTTATAGTCTTAACCTTTAATTAAAAAAATTATCATCAATCTATAAATTTCATACTTTTTTCCTATGGATTGGACGACTAAAACATATAATAAAACTTTTTGAAATATGATCCAAAACTATTTTCTAAGAATATACAAACATATTTTTCATCAAAAAAGTTTTCTACAAAATGTTATCATGCCACAAATTAATTATTTGCACTTTCTAAATCCAAAAATAATTATGGAATAGGAATATTAGTAATTTAAAATATTTAAAGAAAAAAATATAATATTTTTCTTGGAATCAGATTACGATAATTAGTTAATTAGTATTTTAACAACTATGACTCAATAAACTTAGAATTTCTTGACCGTCTCTAGTAGCAATTCATGATAGACATCTATAAAAGCTGCATGCCTTTTGACATTTTATGTATTCTACTCCCAAAGAGAGTGATTTTTATATTAGGGTATCAATTATGGATAGAAAGAGACTTAAGGATACTAGGAACGACAATGAAAATGTAAGATACTCCCTTCTAGACAAAAGAGCAACAAGTTTATTTAAGAAAGCAGAAGAGTTTTCTATTTTATGTGATATAGATATTGCTATAATTATTTTTAGGCGGGGGAAGTCCAACCCATTGTTTGGAAATCTACAAATCTGGCTAACAAGGTATTATTGATGTATTCAGAGTTTCCTGAGGAAGAAAAGATTAAAAAGTTAATGAAACATGAAGAGTATCTTTCAAACAAAGTGAATGAGAAAGAAGAAAAAATCGAGAAGATAGAAAAAATGAATGAGGAGAAGGAAATGAAAATTCTCTTCAATCAACTTGTGGAGGGAAAAAATATCGCTGAATATAATGCTCTAGAAATTCAAGATTTATTGAAGTTGTCTGATAGTAAGATAGCTAAACTTCAGGAGAGAAAGGAAAAAATTAATCAACAACATCAGTCTTCTCAACCACAAAATTTTCCCTCAAACTTCAAGTTCCCAAACGAAAATGTTACCCAATTACCAAATTCAATTGATGATTTGATCATTGACATGTGGTTTGTTGAGACTATGGCTACTAACCAAAATTACTTTGGCTTAGGCGATGGAAACAATATCGAGTCTGCACCAACTGAAGGCGATGACATCGGTGCTGGAGATAATGGACATTCCAAGGACCTTGATTGATAGTGTAATGCTTATGTTGTTCTATCATTGTCTTTTATGTTGGGTTTTAATAGTTTTTGATGATTTATTTCATTTTCAAATCCATTTTGTGATTTTGTATTTTTATTTTAGTTATTTATGAAGGTTCTGTTTTTGTTGGAAAAGTGAACATCTTCATTTAACAATCTATTTATATTTGATACATATCGTATTCCATGTGCATGCTTAAGTCTTAAAATTCTTACCCCACATTTAATTGTCTATGAATAACCATTTTAAAAAATCTAAGTATTTATAAAGAAAGATAAAACTGTACATAAGAACCAAACCCCTGACCTTATGTCACAATAGTTCTGTCTAATTAAAATACGAAATACGTAGATAGTACAATAGAGGGAAAACAATTTATCTTTGGACACCAAAAGCTGACCACGATCCAACAATGATGGCCTTGGAAGATTTGGAATTATCAGGGGTGGCTCAAACTAGGAGCTTCATTAAAAAAATATGCTTAAGTGAAGTATGAGTACCACAATACGAGGTACCCAATAGGCATCACTGACTAAGATCAAATAAAAATTGTATAAATAAAAGAGGCATGATAATTCTAACACTACAATTCAACATCTAACTAGAAACATATCAGCCACTACTCACAGTGAAAATAATAAAATAATGAGCATTCGATATCCAAAACAAGTAAATCACAATTAGAAACATAATGCAATATGATGCAACGTACATATGGGCAATGCATAAGAATAGATTTCCCACAAAATCCCTCATGCCACCCCCAAATGATCACTCGGACTTGACAACTGGTGAAATGCACTAAATATATCTCTAGAAAGTTCCTCGAGCCGCACAAAATGCTTTTGTAAGCTGATCACTAAATGAGGTAAAGTTGGAATAGTTCTTTGGGCCATCCAGAATGCTTCCTTGAGTTGATCAGTATAATAATAAAACAACCCATCCTTTAATAAAAAAATCATAGAATTTCATTTGCTTAACATAAACGTCCATTTTGTGCAGAACTTTTATAAAATTAGCATTTTTCCTCGAAATATGCAAACCTCCAAAGTAAAACAATTAATTTTAAAGTAAGTATCTCTTTAGGACGAAAGCCCCATCAAATGGTGTAAATCCTTTCAAAATTTCCAGTCTCCTCGAGTGAAACTAGTAATATTCTCCCTCAAAGCCCAAAACAAGTAAAAATGGTGACAAACCCATGAAAAGGTCTCAAATATAAGCTTCTATCATTTCTAATTCAAAGCATGCCACATACAAATGTCGTGTATGTGAATGCATACTAAACACAATCAGTTCATTCACATTATAGTCACACCACACAAATAACAGGGTAGACTCCCGTCACAGTACTATAGTACTAACCTGAAACTCCAGCAATTCCAAGTCTTAGGCACCAGGCCCACAACATGATAACAACACAATTAAAGCTAAAAATAATAAAAAAGGTAGACAACCATGCTAAAACAATTAAAGCACACAAATCTAAGTTTTAAACTACCTATATTCATTCTAAGGATCCTATACCCGTGAACCAAGACTAAGGCTAACCTTAACTAAGGATTCACAGTTAAAATTATAGTCTAAAGTCTTGAAAATAGCCAAAATGTGACTAAGGATCATTTAAGCCTAAAATTAATATCCTACAAACTTCCTACCAGCCATGCAACTTATTTCATATAGAATCTTACAAAGCCAAGTCTAAACAAGGAAATCATAACCTACCTCAAGGTCGAAACACATAAGCACACAATAACCTTGCTAGATAGGCACACCATCTCCCCCTTGGGAGTAAGCCTATACAAACTCTTCTAAACATCATTCATACTAAAGACAACTTTAAAGTCTAACATAACAAGTCACAAAAGACAAGAAATCCAGAATTTACTAAATCATAAAACACATACCGATAGCAACATTAGGAGGTCACTCTTGATCTTCTCTCGATTGGAGAGCATAAAACCTATTCTTCTTTTAAGCACTCTCATTTGGACCACTAGAGGCAACTTGCTTACCCTCTCTTCTTGTTGCCCTTGTCTTTGGACAATCTTTCATCTTGTGGCCACTCTCACCACAACTAAAACAACCCTCTCTACCGTCCAAACACCTACCCTCATGTCTCTTACCACACCTAGCAAAAGTAGGCCATAGGGACTCATTACTAATTCCTTGTGTCATAGGGGTAGACACCCTCTCATCCTTATGCTTAGGAGCATTAGAAGAGCCTTGTACAGAAAACTTTTGTCGATTCCTAGAGTGACCATGTCCATCGGACCCATCATGAAAGGGCTTATCATTATCCATCCTAGACCACTTTTTCTCCCTATATTTTTTTTCTTGGAGTTTATCTTCCTCCATTTTTTGAGCATACACCATAAGACGTGAGATATCCATATCATCATGGAGCATTGCCGTACAACATTCTTTTGCTACTATGGCAGACACCCCCGTCAAAAACCTACTCATTATATCCCTCAGACTTGCTACCATAGATGGAGCATACTTAGACAATAGAGTAAATTTCAAGGAATACTCCTTAACACTCATACTACCTTGCTTAAGGTTGATCAACTCTTCCACCTTAGCTTCCCTCAACTCTCGGGGGAAGAACCTACCAAGAAATGCCTTCTTAAACACCTCCTAATCTATAAGACCACTGGCCTACCATTTTTCCATTGTTCATACCATATTTGAGCAACATCCTTCAATTGATAAGCGGCTAGTTGCGCTTTTTCTACCATAGTCACTCCCATGATAGCAAACACCTTATAAACCTCCTCTATAAACTCATTAGGATCCTCTTCCATTTTGGAGCCACTAAACTCCAGAGGGTTCATCCTCAAAAACTCTCTCACTCTAGAAGCAGTCATCCCTCTTATTGGGTTTGTCGTATCTACTACTTCTCTATTGGCTTGGGCCAACATTATAAAGGCTGACCCAATTTCTGCATTCGACATATCCAGAGGATCAATTGGAGCTTGAGGAGGAGCTTGGTGTGGAACTTGGAGAGGAACCTCTTGCTCCACATTATTAGCCATACCCTGAAAAATCAAAGGGCATGGATTAGAAGAAAGACCTACTAGAGCCAAACTCTATGGCACGACTTAGAGAATGAAGAAGTGAGATTTCCTAAACATCCAATAGCCTCCTATTCATAAATTTGGCGCGCTTCAAATTTATGGACAAGACTCTACTAGACGTGGTTTAAAACAATCCTAGAACCATTTTAAACCTTGTGCTCTGATACCAAGTTTGTCACGACCCAGGGGTATGCCCTAGAAGTAGCATGACGTACTTGACCCCGAAGGGGTTTCATACAATCCCTTAGTACATCATAACATAAGAGAATAGAAAAGTACGGAAAATTTAAGACTTTATCCATAAAATCAAAATCTTTTATAAAAGCAAGCAGAAGTCTTACTACACTTTTGTCTCAAACTATCTAAACTCAACTTGAATTAAAACCTTTGGGACACAGCCCATACAATAGTCTCATGACATGAAAATAAAAGACATAAAGGAAATAGTGGTTTTTTTCCTCGAAGCTATGAGGACTCACCAAATTTTCAACTCCTTTGCTCCTTAGAAACCTAGCCTCAAGATTGGAACTCAAATCTTCGAACCCTACATTTGAGGAGTATGTAGGCAAAGTATGCGTTAGTACAAAGTGTACTAAATATGTTAGCTAGCATAACATCATAAGAGCATAAAATCATAAGGGTTAGTCAACATAAGACATAATCCAATACTTCATGAAACATCAACTATAAACATAAGAGACAATATTATAATCATAAGCAAAGTCTCCAACATAAGCATGGTATAAGTATTATTCAACTCTTAGTCATTCATATCATAATAAGACCACTCTCAAGTAACCTCAAAGCATACTTGTGCAATGCATGAATGGTTTCCTATAATACCATTCATACTAAGTATCCCTTTAGGTCATCTTAATCATAGTCTATATGCATAGTCAAAACTTAGGCTTTCCTATCATAAGAGCACTACACTCCTAAGTAAGTTCATAGCATACTTGTGCAATGCATGAATGGCATCCCATAAAACCATTCACACTAAGCATTACCTTGAAGTCACCATATTCACACTTACCATTCATTTGGTCTCATTCTTAGCTTACTTCATATAGGCAAGGGAACTATCACCTTTAGTTAATCATATCATGGAAGACAACTATAGCAACAACCCAAGCTAAACCTTCACCATATAAGAGAACACTTCATAAGTAGCTTCAAGTCATACTTGTGCAATGCATGAATGACATCCCATACTACCATTCATACTAAATACCACCTTAGGCTATCATACATACTCACTAGTTGGGGAAACAAGTCCTTACTTTCTATTTGCCATTAGTCATTTAAGGTACTTCTCTACTTAGTACAAGGCAAATCACAATACATGAATGAATTCTATTTTTCAATTCAAGGCTACTAAGGAATAGCACCCTAATAGTCTAGACCAAACTAGTCTTCTTACTAACATAACTATGTTATGTTAAACTAACTACCTTAGAAGGCAGACTATCATGCAAGTCCAAGCTATTCTAGGAAGAGTACAAGTGTTCCATCCTAGCTACCATGAAATAGTCTTAGACCAACTAAGTCATGCTACCCTTACAAGCACACTATGATGCTAATGCAAGCTACCCTTAGGAGAGTATGATTTCTCAAACCTAAGCTACCCTTAGGAGAGTATGTGTCCTCAATCCTAAGCTACCATGAGATGGTCTTGGCCTAACCAAGTCATGCTATCGTGAAGGCATCCTAGAATGCTAGTTCAAGCTACCCTTAGGAGAGTATGGATCCTCAATCCTAGGCAACCATGACTACCACTAACTCAAGCTACCATGAAATGCATCTTACAATGCTAAGTCAAGCTACCCTTAAGAGAGTATGGATCCTCAATCCTAAGCTACCAATCTTGGTCTTGTCTTACCAAGTCAAGCTATACATGAAGGGATCATATGTCACAACTTCAAGTTATTCTAGTCTTACATGCTTTGATTCATTTTAGGTTATTAATCCTTTCAACATAGAATCATTCTATGTGAGAGAACCTTGTATCTCCTAGCATATTTATGCCTAAGTGTGTAAGTGAGAACATGCTTTCAACAATACACAACAAGATCACATCATATTAGCCTTACTCTCAAAGCCCTAACATTCATGAATACAAGCCTTACTCTTAAAGATTTACTTCTTACAATCATCATTCATACCTAGATTTCAAGGCATTCTAATCACATTCTTCATTATAAGTAGGTGATTCTAGTCATAATTCATCGTAAAGGTTCAACTTCAACTTTACTAGTCATGATCCATCATATGCACTATAATCTAATTCAATTCAGGTTTATATGTTCCTATTCTTGAACAATTACTACTAATAACATCAATTCCAGAAGATCATCTCTAAATCTTCACTTTCACCTTTCATGACATAAACCCAAATAATATCAATTTCATCAATTAGACTAGGGTTAATCATGGAAATCATATAAATTCATCATAATATCATGATTTAATACTAAAACAATCATAAACAAGTACTATCCACTCAATTGGAATCATACTTCAACACTACCCACAATGTAGGAAGAAACCCTAGCTAGAATTGGGTTTTGTCTTCACAATTGGGGGAAATCTAGGGGGATCTATGGATGGAATAATCCATAGATGAATAAGCTAAAAAACCTTGATTCAAATCCCTCACAAAATCTTGCAACAATGGAGGAATTTGACCTAGTTTTCTTCTTTTCTTATTCTTCTTCTTTACTTCTAAAGAAAGAATTTCTTGAGGGGATTTGGATTCTTTGATGAATCTAAAATAATGATTCGGAAACCATCTAATTAAGGGTCTATTAGTTATACATAGGTGGCCTAATTACTAATAAACCGACCCTACTTAATAACTAACTCTAGAACCTTCCCTTAACCCCCAACTTAAAACAACTTAACACCAAGCTTCCCCAACCCACGGACCGTGGGTGGGTCTACGGGGAGTGCTGCACACTCGTAGCTACTGGTCTGCAGCTCCTCAAATGGGGCCTTGACCCACAACCCCTTCCCATAGGGCGTGGGTCCACCTACGGGGCGTGAGTCCCAACCGTAGGTGGCCTTTTTTGGGTAGTTTTAGGGACTGTTTTGGAATCCTCCTCAAGGACCCCTTTGGTTGGTCCTTGGGGAGTCATACCTTGACATTTAACCCCCTAAACCCCTCATTCTAAGTTTGGGAAGTCATTTACGATTCTATCCCTCACATCAAACTCTAAAACTTCCTTGTAAGGCTCTAGTTTAGTCTACTAGTTTCCGGGGTATTACAGAGAGCTAATCTGGGGTGAAGGGTAAGGGTTAGTAAAACATACACCCGTAGACCGACAAAGTTGCTTGGTGAAATTCCCTACTTGGACGACCAATCACTTAGGAGATTCCTAACTTACCGACTTTGCATATTAAACACTAGGAAAGAGTTACTATTATTAGGATCACTACGTTAAGAACTTGTGGGGAACTCATGTGCCCTAGTCTCATCTCATATTAATTTTACAAACTGTGAATCCTGTTTCTTGTTAGTTGTTACTACAAATCAATCAATTATTACTGTGTGTTAAAAATCCCCCCATTTTACGGAAGTAAGGTGACTAAACGTACAATCAACAGTAAATTAGCCTAAGTCTAGACCATATTCCTTGTGGGATCGATCCTAACCTCAGTTGGATTCTTTATTTGACAACGACCGCTTATACATCTTTATTGGTGCGTAATTTGGGCGTATCTGAGGTTCATCCAGAACAAACTCAACGCTTCGGAGCTAAGGGAATCATCAGAAATTCAGTCTGAGGTTGTTTACCTAATGTTTTTACCAAAGTCAACTATTTAAACTTCTAAAATTCTAAAGATTGAAATTTCAATAAAAACCAAACGAATGACCAGAGGACCGAACTGTCAGTCTCAATAAGTCATAATGACTTGGGGTTGCTATAGGAAATCTCTAAACCCCAAAAATATATAAAAAATAGAGAATATAACTTTGAGGGTCATTACATAAAGGAATCAATATTGGTCATGTTCCCTTTTTTGGGGGGCTTGAAAAAAAAACAATTTTCCTTGCATAGAGAATAAAATAGATAATTAGAAAAATATATTTATATGGTTATAAATGGTAAAATATTAAAAAATATCTTTTTTGTATGATAAAAAAAGGTAAAATGTATTGAAATATTATCCTATTACACTATATATTGTTTAAGAGTCAAAAATGGCAACTTCATTACCAATTGATCATTTTAGCCTTAAATGGTTACTTCAAATTCCTAAATAAGAAAATCATTGAGGATACAAACACTTTTTTTTTATAATATAGAAAAGTCATAATTATATAATTATGAATGGGAAAATATTAAAAGCATATCTTGTTTGAATGATTAAAAAGGTAAAATTATTAAAACATTATTCTATTGGACTAGATATTATTTAGGAGTCTAAAATGGTAATGTCATTACCGATTGATCATTTTAGTCTTAGAAGAGTATTTCAAATGCCTATAAAGGAAAATCATTGGAGATAATAACATTTTTCTCTCTTAACTGTCAATAAATTTTTATTATAATATAGAAAAGTCATATTTATATGATTATGCATTGTAAAATATTAAAATAATATCTTATTTGGCTAGATACTATTTAGGAGTCTAAAATGGTAATGTCATTAATAATTGACCATTAGTTTCAGATGATTACTTAAAATTCTTAAATAAGAAAATTACCGGGAGAAATTACACTTTTATATCTCAATTATTAATAAATTTTAATTGTAGTCCTTTTTATATGAATATGTATATTTAACCGTTGATTAATTCAAATGCGTGTCTTTAATCCTCTTATGTAGAAAATGTGTTATAGTTGGGCTCTTCTAAAAAAATACACTGAAATATGTAGTATCATTATAAGCTTAACATCACACAAGGGTAGTTAAATGATGGAACCATCAATAATTGATGAGTTGAAAAAGCACATTTGAAATAATTGAAGGTTTAATGTGTTTAGTCAAATAACACAAGAACTAAAATAAAAATTCATCGATAATTAATTCTAGAAGTACTCTTGACTTCACACTACCATAAAGTTTGAGATATCCCCTAACAATACCAAAAACTTTAGTGTACCGGCTATATGTAATTATAATATACTAGAACTATATGTATTTGAAAAAATTTGGACAATATTTTTCTGAAAAAAACCTCTTTTTTTTTGTATTTGATTAACTTAATTTTGAAAATTAATTCTTTCCAAAATAATAATAAAAAATTACCATGAAATGACTTATTTTTGAAGAATGAATTATTTTTGTTTTCTGAATTCTCAACTTATAGTCTTTACCTTTAATTAAAAAAATTATCATCAATCTATAAATTTCATACTTTTTTCCTATGGATTGGACGAATAAAACATATAATAAAACTTTGCGAAATATGATCCAAAAATATTTTCTAAGAATATACTAACATATTTTTCGTAGATAAAGTTTTCTACAAAATGTTATCATGCCAAAAATTAATTATTTGCACTTTCTAACTCCAAAAATAATTATGGAATAGGAATTTTAATAATTTAAAATTTTTAAAGAAAAAAATATAATATTTTTCTTAGAATCAGATTACGATAATTAGTTAATTATTATTTTAACAAATATGACCCAATAAACTTAAAATTTCTTGACCGTCTCTAGTAGCAATTCATGATAGACATCTATAAAAGTCGCATGCCTTTTGACATTTTATGTATTCTACTCCCAAAGAGAGTGATTTTTATATTAGGGTATCAAATATGGATAGAAAGAGGCTTAGGGATACTAGGAACGACAACGAAAATGTAAGAAACTCCCTTCTAGACAAAAGAACAACAAGTTTATTTAAGAAAGCAGAAGAGTTTTCTATTTTATGTGATATAGATATTACTATAATTATTTTTAGGCTGGGAGAAGTCCAACCCATTGTTTGGAAATCTACAAATCTAGGTAAGGAGGTATTATTGAGGTATTCAGTGTTTCGTGAGGAAGAAAGGATTAAAAAGTTAATGATACATGAAGAGTATCTTTCAAAGAAAGTGAATGAGAAAGAAGAAACAATTGAGAAGATAGAAAAAATGAATGAGGAGAAGGAAATGGAAATCCTCTTCAATCAATTTGTGGAGGGAAAAAATATGGCTGAACTTACTGCTCGAGAAATTCAAGGTTTATTAAAGTTGTCTGATAGTAAGATAGCTAAACTTCAGGAGAGAAAGGAAAAAATTAATCAACAACATCCATCTTCTCAACCTCAAAATTCTCCCTCAAAATTCTCCCTCAAACTTCAAGTTCCCAAACAAAAATGTTACCCCATTACCAAATTCAATGGATGATTTGATCAATGACATGTGGTTTGTTGAGACTATGGCTACTAACCACAATTACTTTGGCTTAGGCGATGGAAACAATATTAACTCTGCACCAACTGAAGGCAATGACATCGGTGCTGGAGATAATGGACATTCCAAGGACCTTGATTGATAGTGTAATGCTTATGTTGTTCTATCATTATCTTTTATGTTGATTTTTAATAGTTTTTGTTGATTTATTTCATTTTCAAATCCATTTTGTGATTTTGTTTATTTCAGTTATTTATGAAGGTTTTTTTTTTTTTTAATGAAAAGTGAACATAATTGTTTAGCAATTTGTTTATATTTGATACATATCGTATTCCATGTGCGTGCTTGAGTATTAAAATTCTTACCCCACATTTAATTGTCTATGAATAACCATTTTAAAAAATCTAAGTATTTATAAACTATCCAAAACAATTATTCAGATCTAAAGTATCACAATTTTCATCTTTCATTTTTTCACTTTTCACTCCTATAAATGTTCTTCTTATTCTTTAACCATTTTCAATTCTCCCCCATTTTCTCTTCTCTGAACTTTCTCTATTCTTAATTTTCACCCCCTTCATATCCTGTATCACTCCATATCTTTGAAATGATTTTGGGTTTTAAGTCATTGGTAAGG
The DNA here is from genome assembly GCA_036250505.1 of Solanum acaule. NCBI lineage: Eukaryota > Viridiplantae > Streptophyta > Magnoliopsida > Solanales > Solanaceae > Solanum > Solanum acaule. The sequence continues at coordinate 21,671 of JAJOOR010008543.1, read as the reverse complement.
GTTGTCAAATCTTAATTGTTATAGCAGAGTTTTATTCAAGTTGATGAAATTATGGTAGAGATAATAGATTAAAGTTGTTTGAATGAGTTTTAATGGTTACTCATGACAGGAAATTATATTAGGGTGGAGTTGTGGTGATGGATGTTGTTTCAAAGAAAATAGAAAGTTGTTAGTAGCCTCACGATGAAGACTTGGCAAATATTCTAGTCTTTAAGCAATTCTAAGCAATTGTTAGTTACTTGCTGAATTTGATATTTTTAATTGTGAAAAATAGATTTATTCACTGGTGTTTAATTCATAATAATGAGTAGTTGATACATTATATATATATGTACTTATAATATATTGAATACATAGAGTATATATTTGATTATACTTTCAACATAAGTTCTGAATTTATTGTATAATCAATATATTCATAATCAATTTTTATTCAAAATAAAAATCATTTTTTAGTTGTTGGTAGATATGTATAGATTAGATGCGAGGATGTTTTTACATTAGAAGAGTAACAATGGTGGAAAATGAGGATTGACGGTAATGAGAGGTGAAGAGGCACGGGATCCCTTACTGGATTTCACTAAATTTGGTTGTTTTTTAATGTTATTTAACAGATATAGTGGATAAGAGGTCTAGATAATTATTTGGGAAGGGGTCGGATAAAGATTAGCATTAATGTTTAAAGATTCCTCGCCAAGCGTGAGTACTGAGAACATAATTTTCAAATGAAAGGTGGAAAAAGAATAGAGTGAGCAAGGGAAACACTTGTACTCGCCATATTATCATAATAACGTGATCAAGGAAAACACATGTACTCATCAGTATTATCGATCTATCCTAAACTAAAATCGGCGTCACGACCCGCCACAAATCCCCGGTAGACAAGCCAAAGCCCAAACTACAAGCGATAAGCAAAATAACTTAAAGTATGACTACGCGGAAGAAAAATAGACGAGGAGTAGGGCTCATAGCATATATATGTATATATTAATGAGAAATATACTAGAAAGAGCCCGAAAGTGATAAAGAAACACAAAATTGTACACAATAACCAAATCCCTGACCTTATGTCACCGGTACAAAAGCATCTAACTACAAAAAGGATGATACACAATAGTTCTGTCTAATCAAAATACAAAATACATTGAGTACAATAGAGGGAAAACAATATATCTCTAGACAACAAAAGCTCACCATGATCCAACAACGACGGCCTTGGAAGATTTGGAATTAGAGGGGGTGGCTCATACTAGGAGTTGCATTAGAAAAAGATGTTTAAGTGACGTATGAGTACCAAAATATAGGGTACCCAGTAGGCATCATAGAACAACTAAGATCAAATATAAATTGTATAAATAAAAGAGGCATGATAATGCTTACACTACAATTCAGCAGCTAACTAGAAACATACCAGCCACTACTGACAGTGAGGATAATAAAATAATGAGCATTCGATATCCAAAACAAGTAAATCACAATTAGAAACAAAATGCAAGATGATGCAATGCACATGTGGGCAATGCATAAAAGTAGATTTCCCACAAAATCCCTCGTGCCACCTAGAATGATCCCTCAGACTTGACAACTGGTGAAATGTACAAAATATAACTCGGGAAAGTTCCTCGAGCCGCACGGAATGCTTTCGTAAGTTGATCACTAAAAGGGGTAAACTTGGAATAGTTCTTTGGGCCGCCCAGAATGCTTCCTCGAGTTGTTCAGTATAATAGTAAAACAACTCATCCTTTAATAAAAAACTGTAGAATTTCATTTGCTTAACATAAATGTCCATTTTGTGTAGAACTCATATAAAATTAGTATTTTCCCTTGAAATACGCAAATCTGCAAGGTAAAACAATTAATATTAAAGTAGATATCTCTTTTGGACGAAAGCCCCAGCAAATGGTGTAAATCCTTTAAAAAAATTTAGTCTCCTCAAGTATAACTTGTAATATGCTCCCTCAGAGCCCAAAAAAAGTAAAAATCGTGACAAGCTCGTTAAAAGGTCTCAAATATAAGCTTTTGTCATTTCTAGCTCAAAGCATGCCAAATATAGATGCCGTGTATGTGAGTGCATACCAAACACAGTCAGTTCTTTCACATTATAATAACACCACACAAATAACTAGGTAGATTCCCGTCACAGTACTAACGTACTAACTTGAAACTCCAGGAAGTCCAAGTCCAAGGCACTAGGCCCACAACATGATAACAACACAATAAAAGCTAAAAAAAAAACAATAAAAAAGGGAAGACAACCATGCTAAAAAAATTGAAGCACATAAATCTAAGTTTTAAACTACCTATATTCATTCTAAGGATCCTATACCGTCAACCAAGATTACGGCTAACCTTAACTAAGGATTCACGATTAAAATTCCAGTCTAAAGTCTTGAAAATAGCCAAAATGTGACTAAGTATCATATAAACCTAAAATTAAGATCCTACAACCTTCCTACCGATCATGCAACTTATTTCATATAGAATCTAACAAAACCAAGTCTAAACAAGAAAATCATAACCTACCTCAAGGCCGAAACCATACTTGAATCTCTATCCATGAGCTTTTCTCTTTCGAGAAACCTCCAAATGATGTCGCGCTAACAAATTAGTGATGTAGACGTCAACACAAGCGAATTGATATCCAAATTTCTATAAAAAAATTTGAACATAAAAAATTAGGTCAAAATAAGACTGTGGGACTTGCACGTGGAATCACAAAATTGATTTTTTTTATAAGGTTCCAACTAGCTCAAGGAAGTTGTACCCAAAAATGGGCACAATCATAGCATATCGAGTTCAAACAAGACAACAAGAGAAATCTGAAGTATAAATAATATAGGAATAAAAAAATTAAGTTTGTCACGCCCCAAACTTGTGGGGTGCAACTGGAACCTTATTCCAAAACTTAGGACTAAGCTAACCTTGTTGGACCTCTTGCTAATGGCACATGGCAGCCGCACAAAGTCAATAAATCACACAGGTACATCTCGACTTAAAAATAAGCTCTCAGTTGGTAGGGCTCCGTCAACAGCAATACAAAAAGAACATCTACTCCCAACAATTTATATAAAGCAATAACCAGCTAGCACATAAGCTTGTCTAGGCAGCGAGACCACCATGGCATCTAGGAAATCATAAACGTTCTGTGGGCCGTCAAAACGACCATAATCTATGTACATAAGATAAATATAGGTACGTATCTAACCAATATCTCAATAGTTATCAAACATCAACAAACCAACAAACAAGTCAACAATGTGGCTAAACAACCCAACATACTAGTCTAAAAGACTTTATAACTATAATACTTGGAGGGAATAGGGCCCCGACCTACCCAAAGTTGCATCATAGTAACATACCTTATATAATAAAATACAGGTCTACTTTTCTGAAGGAACGAATAGGTGGGGATGTTTGGACTTCATGTCCTTCTCAGTTCCCCACGTCAGGTCCTCAATATTACAGTTCTGCCACAATACTTTACAGAAGCCATATCCTTATTTCACAATCTTCCTATTTGGCAATCTACTATGGCAACATGGATTACTTCATAAGATAGATCCTCTGAAATCTGAACATTTGTTGTCAACATTGTAGGTGTTGGATATCTTATATACTTCTGTAATATAGATACATGAAAAACTGGGTGTACTACCTCTAACTCTGGAGGTAACTCTAGCTTATAGGAAACTCAACCTATTCATCGCAAGATGTGATAAGATCCAATGTACCTAGGGATCAACTTGTCATTTTTGCCAAGTCTCGTAACTCCTTTCATAGAAAAAACTTTCAAAAAGACCCAATCGTCAAGATCAAACTCTAAGTCTCGCTGCCTAACATCTGTGTATGATTTTTGACGGCTTTGAGTTATCAAAAACTGCTCTCAAATTAACTTAACCTATTCCATGGCATGTTGCACCATATCTGGTCTAAACTATTCTGATTCTTCAACCTCGAACAAACCAAGAGGGGATCTATATTTCCTCTCATATAAAGCCATACCGATGTTGGAATGATAGCTATTATTATAAGCAAACTCGATAAGTTGCAAGTGATCATCCCAATTTCCTTTGAAATCTAGCACACACGCCCATAACATATCCTCGAGTGTCCTGATTGTACATTAAACTTGGGTGTCAGTCTGAGGATGAAATATTTTACTAAGGTTTACCTGCGTCCCCAGACCCCTCTAGAAAGATTTCCAAAAATGTGTTGTATTTATGCCCCTCTGTCTAAAATAATCAATATAGGGACACCATGCAATCAGACAATCTCTCAATATTGTAATACCCTAGAATATTCTTGCCTAGATCGAACTAGAAAGACCCAGAAACTTGAAAATTTTGCTGAAGTCTATTTTCAAGGACACCATCTATGATATGTAGAAGTATCCACGGACCATAGATGGGCTCGTGGAATTAGAATCTTAAAGCGGAGGTTTTTACTAGAGTTACACTGACATATCTACGGGTTGTTAAAGTGCATATGCATCGTAGAGCTACCCATGAAACCCAAATAGAACTTGGCATTTTCAAACGAACAGGATGAGCTAGTTTACAATTCGTAGACAGTTGTATGGAACGTAGATTGGTCCGTAAGGCAAAGTTTGAAAATTGAATTTTAATCCTGACTTTCACAGATCATTATACAATCCATATAAACTTCTACGGTCCATAGAATATGTCATGAAAATAAAATCCTGAAACACCTCCCTTCAATATGTTTTCTATGGACGAGCAGGACAACCCGTTGAAGGTTATACAAGTCGTACAAGGGTCCATGAACCCCAACTTAAGAAACCTTAGAAAGTTAGCCTGTCTTTTATAAGCGACTTCTACAGCTCGTAAAAGCTTCTATGGTCCGTAGAACTTTCCATAGACGACCTCACCCAATTTTTAATAAAGATGTTTTTGGTCTTTTCCTAACCCTTCTAAGCTTAAATCCCGACAGTTTTACACCTACTTAAGGTCCTTATCAGTATAGTTCGACCTAGTTACTCCCATAATCATTCCCAAGTCTTAAGATAAAGGATCAAGAGGAGAATTCTAGGGTTTCAAGCATATTTTTCAAGAACTTTGTTCTTCCAGGTTTGTAAAGATATTCATAGTGATGAACTAAGTTTTTCCTCACGCCCTACATTTAAATTCAGTTAGTAAGAGTTAAATTTACAATTTTACCCAAAGTTTCCATGAATTTCCTTATCCTGAGTTCTGCTTCTTATCATTGAGATTATAGTACTTTATGTGTTTTGGTTCTTGAATTGTTGTTCATGCTTATTTTATCGCATGAACCCTATATAGTTAAGGATGGTTGAAAGCTTTTGCATAATTATTTAGATGCATTGACTTCTAAATTAAAGTAAGTCCAAGTATTTTAAGTTATCATTTGAGAAGAGTTTTAAGGGACACTAATGGTTCCATATGCATTATTTTATATTGAGAAAAGCATTGCTAATTTAAGAAGGGCATAAATAGTTTCAGAAGAAGTTTCTCTCAGTAAGTAAAGATTTGTTTTCCCTAAAGAGGGTCTTTTGAGTATTAACTCAGCACAAATATTATTATGAGCATTAATGCATGTTTTGGGAGTAGTATTGAGCATTAATTTGGGTAGGAGTTAAGACAACTTAAACCCCATAAATTGCGTCGCCAGCGTAGATATGATCGTTCCGTTGATTTAGGCGACTTCTCACCCAGCCTCATTGAGGGCTTTTTAGATGGATCCATAAGTTAAGTTTTGTTGTTCTATATTATGACAAGGTATATGACAATTTTGACAACATGGGCAAGATGTTGTATCATCATACTCATATAAGGTTGACAGTTTGAGAAACTCCCTAAGGATAGTAACGTATATTATTTTAGTGTTTTGCTATTATTACATATCTCATTGTAAAGCTTTAATAATTTCACTTCATGTTCATGCCTTACATTCATTCAGGTTACTTTCAGTTCCTTTATTTGGTTAAGTTATTTATTTCATTCAGTCTTATTACATACTGTACATTCAATGTACTGACATCTTCGATGCAACATCATTTTATGATGCATATACATGTGCTTAGGATCATCAACAGGTGCTCCGTTGAGATCACTACTTCGTCATCTTTGGTGAGATCACCTAGATTTCGAAGGACTCCATCTAGTAATGACTTTTAGTATTTTTAAACATTTGGTTCTTTATTAGGTAGTCATAGGTCTTGTTTCGGCACCTATCTTTGGTTCGTATAGGTTCCATAGATAGAAAATTTAGTGAGTGAGTTATGTCTTTAGTATTCCGATGTTTAGAGATATTTACTATTCATTATTTTCAGAGATAGTTTTCAGAGTTTAAGGGAACTTCCATTATTTTTACATGTTCCATTTACTTTCAAAGCTTCCACATGTATGTTGTCACGACCTGATTTCTCAAGTTATGATGGCATATACTATAACCCACCAGTAGGTAACCCAACCTGTAACCCATAACAACAAGTAATGGATATAAGGGTAGAAACAAAGCGGAAGCAATAATTTAATAATAGATATAGAACAACAGATGGAAGCAAACCAATATATATATATATATATATAAAGATGCCTCCCAAAACTAAGAAGTCACAAGTACATAACTGTCTATACAAAAGAGTACAAATCCCAAAAGTGGACTCGATATAACAGCTTATCTCAAAAAGCAAAAGACTAGCTAACAAAATACAGATAGAGACAAGTAAGTCCAGGACGCCAAGTGCTCACCCTCGCCTCTGATCTAAGCTGCAACAGGCTTGAGTAATCAACGTTAGTAGCTAGTGCTTGGACCTACATCACAAAATAGATGTAGAGTGTAGCATGAAAACCAAAACAACAAGTACTTACTAGGCATCATAAGTCGACTGAGGACGAAAAGTAAAAGCAATATGAAATGTTAGAATCTAGACACAATAAAAGTCAAAGAGGAATTTAAAGAAATGCACACGAGTGTACTAAGAAAGAAGAGAACTAAGTACAACTAACTAAACCTAACTGGAAACCATGAGTCCAAAAGGTACACTCATGCGCAAATTTAAGTAAAAACCTGAACGGACCCTCATAAGCTCGACAGGTACACAAAATAGCTAAATCTACTAAGAATAAGTCACGGTGAATATGGAGCCGGAGAAAACAAGTAACCAATAAGAGCCTTCCAAAGCTAAGGGGTGCAGAGCCCAGACCTTGAACCGTGGATGGTCCCCTAAGGGGCAATAGGCAGTAGCCAAAAGTGCATCAACTCTGTAAAGGATATATAGCATAATGGCCAGACCTTAAATATGTGATTAGTAGGAATAAACTCCATAGAGGATAATGGACAGTGTGACAAGATCTTAAATCTATGACTATAAAGGGTTGCTAAAGGATATCATGTCAAATCATCATCACAAGACCATCGTGGAATAAAGGCCCCACTCCTAGGTAATCAGAACAACACTCCAACCTTGAACCAACTCCAGTCCCAAGTCACCAAGCGAAGCCTAAAATCTCAAATGTAACACACGGTGTCGTAAAAAGAGGGACAATGGATAGAAGTCTATAATACCTAAGCTAAGGCTCATTTTATAATACTCAAGTGTGCTACACCAGTCTACAAGGAGCTAAACCGTCCAAGATGACGTCAAGGTAAAACTAAAGGCCGAGTGGCTCCAAATATCACAATGCTATGGAAAGCATTAGTCTAAGCCAAGAATAAGGCAAAAAATTCTCAAACATTCAATAATGACAACAAATAAGGTCAACCACAAGGTAAGGATGATCACATATCACAACTAGCATGCATCTAATCCCAAAATCATGATATTATCCTAAAACATGAATTCTAAGCAAAGTAGCACGATTAACTAGGTACCCGCCCCTAGTTCACTCAATTCAAAATGATTTCAAATATTTGAGCTAAATCTAAGAAATAGGAAGTCGTAGCCTAACTTTAGGCCGACCACGCACACTCTAAATCACATCAACAAAGCTTTTCATTTCCGCATAACCTCTAAACACTGCCGCATTATCAAAACTAGAATCACCAAAATAATATGGTCGTTTAGACACTAAATTTACTCAAAATGGACACAGATCAACTTTGGAGTCAAAACAGGAACAATGGGACTTGCACCAGAAATTTTGGAAACGACTCCATCAAAATGCCCTAAACAGTACCCTAAACTTGTGTTCTGAAATGGAAGATAATTTTGGACTCCGAACAGTGGGAACCAACACATGTAACCTTTAAAGAAAAAAATGCAAGCTAAGGAACCTTACAAATCACGAAATATACCTCAAACAGAGAATCCCCAACTCTTCCCGAACACTAATGCATAAACCCAAGCTCCCTGATCACAACCTACTTTGAATCACTAAATTTGAGATAAAATGAAGGAGAAGTCGCAATGTCAAGTTGAGGAACGGAGGTGATCGCATCTAAGTCTTATAAGACTAAAGAATGTGTTGTTAAAGTGTCTGGTCAAGAAAAGGCGGGCCTTTCTAAGGTGATCCCCTAGACGCTAAAGCGCAGGCCACTATACCGATTCCAAGGACATTTATGCAGGAGGGCCCCAGCAGGACAAGCTCGCTAAAGTAGTTGTCTGGCTACTAAAGCGGTGACTCATTAAGTAAGCCTAGGCCGCTAAAGCAGTTGTCATTTTGCTAGTCTAGTCCGCTAAAACGAAGCCATGGCTGCTAAAGTGAGGGCCGCACTAGCGGAGGCACTAGCATCAGGCACCACAAAATTTTAGCTAAGCCCTATAATCTCCATTCACTGGCTCAAGATTTATTCAAAACCTCGGGTATGCAAACGAGATATGCACCACATTAAAAGTCAATATTCTGGACTTAACAGAGAACTTAGACCTTCCATTCGGGTCTTCACGATAACAAGTGGGTCCCACACCCAAACTCTATTTCAAACCAAAATTCACAAGGGTGCTCAAAATTAGCCCAAAAGCCAGGAGATCCATATGATGATCATTTTACACTAAAATAGACATACAAGAGCTAACTAAACTAACAGAATTCTTGTACGACCATGTTTATAAAAAATGTTGACCAAGGTCAAACTTAAGCCAAAGCTTAAAAACTAAAATACCTAATAGGACAAACTCGCACCGAAAGGATTGGGACCCAAGCCGACCATGCCACTTGTTGAAAATGACCCTTTCGGAGTTGAAGAATCAAAATTGCATTCTGAGGCTGTCTTCCTAAACCTTAGATCGAAAACAACCGTTCAAGGTTCAAAAGCTCCAACACATAGAAATTTGCATAAAAACCAAATGAATGACCAAGTGACCAGACTATCAGTCCCAAAAAATTATAAATGACTTGGTGTTGCTATAAAAATGCTCTAAAGAATGAAAGGAAGACATTAACACATAAATAACCTAGAGGGCCATTACAACATTCACTACTAAAATGACTAATTCCATCCGCAAAAGTAAGAGTCAATAAGTACCTGAAGGCTCAAACAAGCTGGGAAACTACTCTCACATCTCATTATCGGTCTCCCAGGTCACCTCCTCAATAGGATGATGCCTCCAATGGACCTTTATCACAATAATGGTTTTTGAACGCAACCGTCGCACATCTTCGGCTAGAATAGCAAATGGCTCATTCACAAAGGTCAAACCATCATCCAACTCAACCACACATGAAACTCATCAGGAACATACTGGTGCAGTATCAAAACAAGGAAAACTGGGTGAATAGTTGAAAATACTAGAGGTAAGGCCTACTCACTAGAATTAGGTAAGAATCATAAGTAGAGAAGTTGATGTTTCTTTGGTACTCAATGGGTGAAGAGGAACTCATTGATGAATTTTACATATACCTTGATGAAACCCTATATTGGACTTGGATAAGAAGGCTTGAAACCCTTGGAGTATTGGAATCCTTGCTTTTCCTTAGGAGAGAAGACTTGAGAGAGAATTTAGAGTGGGAGAGAATGAGGGTGAAAGGGGTGGTTAGGGTCTTAATAATCACTTATACCTCTTCAAATAAGCCTAAAATGATGAAGTATAGAAATTAAAAGAGTAGGAAAAGACCTAAATAACTCTAAGAAATAACTGTCGAACAGTAACAATAATTACCTTCTACAATCTATACATGCTTCTACGGACCGTACTGTGCATCCATCAACCATTTGACTGATAGTTAAGGTCTCTGATGAAGAACCACAAACCACTTTCATGACCCTTTATTCCTTGTACAACTCGTCCAACATTCTCATAGAATAAGAGACTTAAAATTTCCCTCAGTTCAGGTTACAACCCGTATTGACCACTCATAGATCCCAAATACTGAAATTTCAACTTTCTAAATGATGTAACCATGGGACACATCTACAACTCATTTTCCCTATTATGATCCGTCTTGTTGGCTCGTGAAAAGGGTCAAAGACTTTACATTTTTCCTATTTTCTAACTTTCACTCTACGAGCCATTCCACGACTTATACACTGAACCATGGACTGTATATCCAACTTATGAACACTGAGCCAATATTCCCAAATTCTAAGTGTAATCTATGAGGCATATCAACGAGTCGAACAACCCTGTACGACCTATACACCAACCTCATGAAACACTGCACCAATAGGGTTTGTCCCAGATCTTGCAACCTATCAACTTCCTACTGACTTTTGTACTTTTGAGGGGTTAAAATTATGACTTAGAGGGAATCCTCTACCACATTGCCATTCCCAGAATGGTATATGATGTTCACATCATAATCTTTCAGCAACTCAAGCCATCAACATTATCGTAGATTCAACTCCTTTTACCTGAAAATGTATTGGAGGCTTTTATGATTTGTGTATACATATGCACATCATATAATTAATGCCTCCAAATTTGCAAGGCATGAATAACTGCGGCCAAATCTAAATCATGGGTTAGGTAGTTTTTCTCATGCTTCTTTAGCTATCTAGAAGAATAGTAATACCTTACCATGTTGCATCAGAACACAATCAACCCCGATGCCTGAAGCAACAAAATACACCACATAGCCCTCTGGACCCTCTTTAAGGTCAAAACTAGGGCTAAAGTCCATCTGTCTTTTAACTCTTTAAAGCTTGCTCTCAGACCACGGTCTACTGAAACTTATCTGTTTTTTGAGTTAGCTTAGTCAAAGGTGTTAAAAGTGAAGAGAATCCCTCTACAAACATCCTAAAATAACATGCTAACCTCAAAATCTACAAACTTCTATTAGGGGCATAGGTTAAGTCAAGTCTTCACGACCACAATCTTCTTCATGTCAACCTGTATACCAGAATACAACCAAAACTCACACTTCGAGAGCTTATCATACAATTTATGACCTCGAAGTACCTGAAGCACTTCTCAAAGAAGGTCTATCTACTCTAACTCTAATTGTGAATATATGAGAATATCATCAATAAACACAATCATGAATGAGTCTAAGAATGACCTAAATATGTCGTTTATCAGGTCTATAAAAACTAATGGCATTTGTCAATTTGAAAGACATTACAAAAAACACAAAATGAACATATTTGATCTTGAAAGTTGTCTTAGGAATATCACTTTCTCGAACCCGTACCTGATGGTACCCATAACGTAAATCACTCTTTGAGAAATATCGAGCACCTTATAGCTGCTCAAACAAGTCATCAATCTTTGGCAGTGAGCATTGGTTCTTAATAGTAACCTTATTGAGCTATCGGTAGTCTATACATATATGCAATGACCTATCTTTCTTTCGTACAAACATTATTAGTGCACCGCATGGTGATGCACTTGGCCTGATGAAACCCTTACCTAACAAGTCTTTTAGCTACTCATTTAATTCCTTTAATTATGCTAGTGACATTCTATACAGAGGAATTGATATTGGCTGGATATCTGGTAATGTATCAATAAAAAATTAATCTCCCATTTTGGGGAATACCAAAGAGATCATCCGGAAAGACATCTAGAAATTCATTAACAATCCGAATTGATTATAAGTTTGGTGGTTCTAGGTCAACATCCTGAAGTCTAACAATATGATACATGCAACCCTTAGCAATTAATTTACAAGCTCAAATATATGAAATAAATGTACCCTTCCGTTCTTGAAACACCTCTCCTAGAATGTGAACATTAGAATAACAAGATGCTAGTCAATCCATACCCATAATAATATCAAAGTCCAACACCTCTAGCTCTATTAGGTCTAATGACCAATAATTTATACTATACAACCTTAATAAAACCTTCTTGGCAATAATAGATTCGACAACTAGGGTAGATACAACAAAAGGTCATTACAATGACTCTGGTAATATGGAAAACTTCCCAACAATAAATGGAGTAACTTACCATAATGTGGATCCTAGATCTATCAAGGGATAAATAAAGTAGAATAAATGGTTAGTAAGCCTGTCACGACATCTGGAGAAGACTTTGAGTCGTATCGACCCGTCAATGCATAAGTACAATTCTGGCCATTGTCATTACTAGGTGTTTCCTTCTACCTCGAGCCCTACCTAATGAAAATTATGGCCCTTTCTCTGTAAAATGTATTGAAGTACATGACCCTACTACTGATCCAACCCTCTGCCCTAAACCCTACTTGTCCCTGAATGGGAAATATCTCTATACATGATCCTCCTGGCCACAAAAATAAAAGACTGCGGAGTCCTAACAACATCTACCATGTTGTGATATTCCACAAGTATCACAATGCATCACAACTGATTTATAGTGCTTTGGGTGGCGGTACTGCTACAAGCCTGATATCTGCGAACTCTCCTTTGTCCTGACTATCCGCGACGATCATATCTTTTACCTTGGTACTGTTGTGGTAGCGGCCTACGTGGTTTAGTAGAACACCTGGGTCTGGGACCACATGAAAATCTCTCTAAAAGTCGGCAGGTTTAGACCGCCTCTGCTTCCCCCTCTCAACTCGCTTTGCCCCTAAACTCTCAATGTCTGAACTGCTCCAGATTTTGAGCAACCACCTATTTATGGGAGATATGAATTGAATTTTCTTTCTTTTATTTTTCCTTGTTACCGTCTCATTCGGGAATAGAATTGCATTTTCTTACTTTTATTAATACCATCTCATGTACTCCTCCAATCCCATTTACTATGATGATATTTGATGGAAATATAGTTTATGAAACAACTAAAGAATTTTATTCCCTAGCATCTCAAAATCTGAATTGGACAATGCCAGAACATACATCTGAGTTGTTAAAGAGCTGGGTAAGGAAAGTAGGCAACAAGAGTCAGATGAGATAGTGAAGGTTAATACCATCATGTATATGGTGGTCAGTTTGGAAGGAAATGAATGGTAGATGTTTTGAAAATAGATCCAATTCCATTCACCAGGTCAAATGGAATTGTAAAGTATCTTTACTTTTTTTTGTGTAAATAGGATACAGACCAAATTGTAGATTTGATAGGAAGTTTGTAACTGACACTTTTTTGTGGTGACCAGCATGCCCTTAATGCTGATGTAACATCTCGGAACTAGAAAGAACTAGAAGGATGTTTAAAATCTGGAAATAGTTATTTTTGGGAAGAATTTAAAAATCTGGAAATTTGGTAAAGGTGTTAAAATGGGTTTTTGTCAACTTCAAACGGCCATAACTCCTAGATCAGGATGAGTTAGGTGTTATTCTAGAGATGGTTAGAAAGCCCTTGGAATGATCTTTCCAACGCCACCAAGTTAGCATGATTCCGTGTTCGTATGAGTAAGTTATGTCCTTCGAAGTTGCGTTGTTCGAATAAGGAAAGTCCAATCCGGATTTTAGATGGGTAGTTTGGTCTTTTCCTTACCCAACTTAATTAATTTGATTTTAGGAGTTTAATTGGGTAAAGTCAGATTTTAGTCAGTTTTAGAAAAGTGAATTTCACGCTAGGGCTTGGAGAAAAGAGAAAGGAGAAAGGAAGTAAGAACGTTCAAGATTCGTTCAAGATTCGTCAAGATTAGCTTATGGATTTCGTCGGGGGTGATCCTTACAAGGTATGTGGGATCACATAGTATTGGGTTAGTCACCCACACGCCAATCATGATTCAATTTTAGTGAAGTTGTTTAGATTTGAAGTAAATCCTTGAGTTCTTGATGAATTTTCGTTTGAATTCTTGTGGACTTTATGGATTGGAGTTTCTTGAGGTTGATTCATATTTGTAGTAGTGTTTTTGAGTAGAATCTGATATACTTTGAACAAATTATCGATTCTAAGTGTTTGGGAAAGGAACCCATGGAGTTTTGAGGGTTTAGAGCTGAAAAACGAAGAAGAAGATTTCGTCGCACGAAATTCGGCACTGCCTCCGCATTGCGGAGTTGGTTCCCAAATTTGGGAATTTCTGTTTTACGTCGTGGAGCTGTCACAGAGAGTTCTGCCTCAAAAGTCATTTTCGAAACTAAAGTTTCAAAGCCCCTCTGCGTAGCGAACCCACCCTCGATTATTGATTTTCGGTATTTTCTCATGTTTAGCTATCTAAAATCATTCTTAAACATCATGAGATCTTTCCAATCACAAGTCACAATCCTTGAATCCATAATTCAATTCAAGGACCAGTTAAGAGTCAAGTCAAGAACAGTTAAGATCAAAGTCAAGAGTCAAGTTAAGAGAAGTTCATAAAGTTTTCCAAAAGTCTTTTACAAACGTTTTAACCTTGTTTTAAGACTTAAGTTTTGAGTTCAGTAAAGAGTAAATTTGAAGTTCATTTCTTCAAAAGTATATGGGTACTAAGTGTTCCGAAAGAGATTTAAAATGTTTTTCACATTTAAATAAGAACGGAGACTGAGATTTTCAAAGAGCCTTCGGTCTAGTTTTCAGGAAAGAGTAAATGCTTTCATAATTAAGCAAGAGGGGAAACTTTGATTTCCAAGATAGCCTTTGAGCTAAGTTTTTGAGCACTAATCTCAAATCACAGAAGAAGTATGTTTTTAAACATAAGAGCTAATATTATTATATTTTTTGGGAGTAGTATTGAGCACTGATATGGGGGAGAGTTCAGACAACTCACAACTCCCATAAACCATGTAGTCATCATGGGTAGAAAAGGGTCATACTTTTTAGATGATTCCTTTAGTGCTTTTTAGCATAGACTAGTGGATCCACTTAGTAGTTCAGGTCCTATTCCCTTGGCAAGGTATAGGATGCTCTAGCAGCGTGAGGGAAATCGTTGTATCATCACAATAACTCTTACGTGATGGTTGTCGGTTAGAGAAACTCTCACAGAAGTTATTGTATTCTTATATACACAGTTATTTGTATTTTTACATACATTTCAGAGTTATGTTGTATCCTTGCATACACACAGAGTTGATAGCGTGTTTTAAACAATTTGTTTCTTTATATTGCGCTTGTTTTAAATTGCCTTATATTGAAATGAGTTCAGTCATGTTGAGTTGAGTTGAGCCAGGTAAGTTCTTCAGTTTCTTTTAGATTCTTCTCTAGCCTATGTTGTTTTAGCATTCCAACTCGCATACTCGTACATTCAATGTACTGATGCCAGTTGTCTTGCATCGTCTTATGATGTAGATTCAGGTAACTAGGATCGGTATCCGGCGCACCGTTGATCCAGTTGAGCACTTCAGAGTCAGTGGTGAGCTTCCTTGCATTCCGGAGGACTCCTTTATTACTTTTAGTTCCTTTCAGTATTTCGTTTGTTAGGATGATTGGGGGTCGTGTCCCGACATCCATCTCAGTTGTTTTAGAGGCTTCATAGATAGTCAGATGTTAGTTCTTTAGTCTTTTTATTGTCATTATGCCATGTTGAGACTTGAGTTTGCCTTAATGGCCAGTTGAATGTTCTTTTATAACATTCTAGTTTATTATATAAACTTATTTTTGTTGGGTTTAAGTCGTCCGCTGAGTAAGTAAGCCAGGCCAGGGGTTCGCTTGGGCCAGCAATGGTTCTCGAGTGCCAGGCCCGCCCAGGATGTAGCCTCGGGGCATGACAGATGAAGAATACAATCTTACCAGTTTTAAAAAAAAAACTAAAGAATTTTAAACATGGATAAAATGCACCTAAAGTATCAAAATTTAATCTTTAAATGAGTGGTGGTGATAATTTTACACATCCTTTTTCCCTTAAGACAAGTTGCCAACACGGCAAACGACAAGCATCCAAGAAAATGACTTTAATTTTCATTGCTGAAAGGGAGTTTCTTTTTAGAAATCTTCTTTTTATTGTCTATTTATATTTACATGTCGTCCTTACTATAAATAGATATTTGGTGTTTCTTAATATTTGTTATTTCATAAAATCAATGCATAAATGATACTCCTTCCGTTTCACAAAGAATGACCTCCTTTCCTTTTTAGTCAGTTTCAAAAAAATGACTTCTTTCCTTTTTTGGTAACATTTTACTTTTTGATTTCCACGTGGCATGTTTAAGACCACAAGATTAAGGGAATTTTTGTACATTTGACTTTAGAACCACAAGATTCAAAAATCTTCTTTAATTTCTTAAACTTCATGTCAAGTCAAACCAGACCAATCTTTTTGAAACGGAGGGAGTACTATTCTTCCTTTTTTATCCTTGAGACTTATTAGCCTTGATATTATGCATTTGACCAACATAGGAAAACAAAGTAATTAATTTATATTCATTGGTCAAATTAATTAATAAACAAAAAACTAATTCATGTTCATTTATTGAAAATTTGACTTCAAGAAAACACTAAATAAGGGTACAATGATAAACTTACCTAGTTTCTTAAGGGACGTAAAATCTAAAATAATGACATCTAAATAGGAATGGAGAGAGTATTTGACAAGACGTTTTTTGCTAAGCTTCAATGTGCAATTTTTGTAATTCCAACTAGTATAATGGCCCACGATTTGTGTAGTTAGAAAAAAATAATAATGATTTTTTAACTAATATTATTAAAAACATATCCATGATGGAATATATGGATTGTTTCATGTATATGTTACCAATTTTATACATTTCATTACGTTATGAATATAAATATTTGTATTAGATGTAAATTTAAATGAACTGCATTTCTCATTAGTGAATTCTTTAAATAGATAAAATAGAAAATAATATGTGTGCATGTGTATGTGTAATTGTAATACATAATTCTCTTAGTGTATTTCATTAAATATATTATCTATTTAGGAATTTTGATATATTTATTTAATTAATACCCTCCGTTCACATTTACTTGTCACTGCTTGACTTAGAACATCCATTAAGAAAACAATAATTGATATAGATATTTTACCAAACTATCCCTATTAAATGATATTTAGTATTAAGTCTTGAAAAATGATTTGGAGAAAGTGTATTTTATGTTGAGGGTAAAACATGGAAACTATAATTGTCTTTTCTTGATATGTCAAAAGTGACAAGTAAAAATGAAAATTGATTTTAGAAATAAACGACAAATAAAAGTGAACAAAGAGAGTAGTAGAATTTTTGTCTTTTTAAAATTCATTCTTTTCAAATAATATACAAATGAAATGAGAAATAGATAAATTTATTTAAAATTGAAAGAATATAAGAAAAAAATAAGTGGGAATGATATCACAATGACAAAAGAATTGCATTAAAAAAATATAACCAAACAAATTGATTGATGAAATTGAAAAGTTTGTCAAAAAAGAATAATTATTAACTTTTTAAAAAAATAGTATTATTACGCAATGTCTTAGTTCAAAAATCATCCAAACAAGTTTCTACCATTCATGATAAACCATTTAGATAATTTCATACAATTCGATGGAAATAATAAATTGTACGCAATAAACGTGCATATTTTCAGAGGAATCGATAATTTTCAATTGGCACAGGTAAAGAACGTTTAGCAAATATGAATACTATTAAAAATATATACAAAAGTAAAAAGATCAACAAAGGAAAACATGATTATACACCTTACACATTTAAAACGGGAAAATTATGAACATTAAAATTATGAAACTTATATTTTTATTGAAAACGTGTCTAACATATCTCTCAACTTTTTCATTTAGAGCTGATATATCCATTATTATGAAAATGATTCATATACACTCTTACCATTATACAAATGACGCATATATATGATATACCAATATCGTTAAAAAAGGAGATCACGTATATCTTTTATCTAAAGAAAGTATAAAATTAATTTTTTTTATTTTAAATTTTAAAAAAATTCATGTAGGGGTATATATGATCCTTCTAGCAAAATTCAAGGTATATTTTAATCTTTTTCATACATAAATTATTTTTTAACTTGTTTGATTATCATTATTTGAGTTTCTTATTCTTTTATTCTTTAGCTTTAAGGAAAAAAATTAAAATTATTTTTTTTCCGACTAAATTGTAATTTAGTTTTTATATTTGTAAAAACAATTGGGGCATCTATAAGAAATTTTGTAAGAAAATTAGTGAAAATTAAATAAATTTGACTGTTAAAATAATAAATTTAAATTAGTTGTTGAAATAAAAAAGTAAAAAAAATACATGTGAAGAGAAACAAATATACCCATATGGATTATATTTTTATTTTTTTAAATTAAAACATTATATTAAATTAAAATCATTTTTTTTCACATGTTAGAGGAAAAGGGTATATGTGAGTCATTTGTTTAACAATATGTTTATATATTGATTACTTCTATAACAAGGGGTATATCAAATCTAAATAGCAGGGTTAGGAAGTATATTAAACCCTTCTTCCTATTTCTATTAGAAGTTGACGACGAAAGACAAAACATAATAAATGAAATATTTTATTAAAAAAGAGGACAATCTAAAAACTAATTGAGCACAAACATCAAATAATTCTTTAAATTGTAAAAAAATATCTTCTTAAATATCTAACAAATAATAACATAGAAAAATAGACAATTTTTCTAACTTACCAAGGTAAAGGTTGACCTTTACCCAACATACCTCAAGACCAACATATTCCTCTGAACCAACTTCTTTTAACATTTTTTGTTAGTGCCACGTGTCCATTTGTTAAAAAATAGCTACAGGCCTAAGTTATTTTTTTTAACCCAATACAGACATAACTACCATGGAAGGTTGAAAAAACATAAAATCATTAACAAAATAATTAAGGGATAAGGTACAAGTATCCCTAGATTATGATTGAAATTTCATAAACATACCTTAATTAAACTAAATTCATATTACCCCATCGAACTAATTTTTTTTAAAAATTTTTATACACCTTTTGGCTTACATGACACACTCTGAGACTTCACATAGTTAAGGCGCGTGAGAGATATTTAAATGCCACGTAAATAAAAAAAGTGTACAAAATTTTAAAAAATTAATTTAATAAAGATATATTTATGATATTTCGATCATAGTCTAAAAAACACTAGTCTCTTATCCCAACAATTAATGAGATGAAAATTGAATGTGAGCTCTATATCTATCTATTTTTTCTTATCATTATTATATTAAATAGACAAGGAGAAACCCCTCTTGTGAAAGTTCAAGACAATAATGGAGTGGAGACATTATTTCTCTTGTTTTATTCTACTTTTCTTTTTCTCCCAGGGGGCTTTGACTTCAAATTCTATATCAGGTTTTTTTTCTTCTTTTTCTGCACTAACTCTTCTTTTTTATTATTATTGTAATTAGTGTTGTTTTTGCTTTTAGTGTATTCAATGCTAGTTACCAATTTTATTTTTGCCACAGATAGAATTTTTGTGTACCCAATTTCAACTGGGAGAAATCTTCTTCAAGCTAAGGATGGTAATCTCCATGCTACTTTTTGTGCATTCTCATAAAATAATATTTTATTGAATTTTGATAATTTGTTGTAGGGATATTCTTGGTATCTCATATTTTTATGTTTCTTTCTGTGAAATTTTCCTTTTATTTGGGGAAGGAAAAGGGGGTTTCCCTTTCAAAATTTAGGTGGAGATTTGTTAATGTGTTAGAATCTAGTTTTGTTATACATTCTTTTTGTGTTCAACTGCGGAATCTCTTGTGACAAAGCGATAGGTCTCATTTGTACTTAATAAATATGGTAATTTTAATTACTTAGATATTTTTATTTTGCGTTTAGTTGGAGATATTAGGCAATTTTGGATTTATCCCACAATTTATACCTTAGTGATGGATATAT
This sequence comes from Solanum acaule, assembly GCA_036250505.1. NCBI lineage: Eukaryota > Viridiplantae > Streptophyta > Magnoliopsida > Solanales > Solanaceae > Solanum > Solanum acaule. The sequence continues at coordinate 1,633 of JAJOOR010008543.1, read as the reverse complement.
TATCTCATATGCTCCCGGAATAATTAATTCCGAGATAGCTTGTTCCTAACCAAACGACCCTAGTGTTAAAGTTATGTCATTTTACCTCATTTTGCCCTTAGCAGAGCATATCTTTGGGATGTTTGGTTGCAGTCTTGGGTATATCAGAACTAATTTTGGACAAGGGAATTAAGAATTACCATAAACAATGGCTACTTTGGGGAATAAACTATCCCCATAGTCCTGGATTTCCACGAGGTTTATAGTGTACATCTAGATACTTCAATTTGGTTTGAACTGACAACTAAGCACTCCAGTTCATCTTCACTATATCTAATGGACACCTGATGTTAACATGACACAAATATTTGAGGTGTCTAGATGATCATTTTGTAAGTTGGAGTGTTCAACTGATTTACAATGGAGACGAGCTGAGATGTCTAGATGTGCATACTTAAAGTTGGAGTGTTTACTTGCCAGTTGAGGTCAAGTTTGAATGTTTGCTTATGTATTATGCCCTTTCAACAAACATTCCTTTTGTTTCATTTTACTTGGCCCCTATACTAAAAATAGATGCTTTATGATATCTGTTCATTTTAGCAAATCAAGAGAGTTTTATTACTTCTTTCCCATGTTATCCTTAGTATTTAGTAACTACATAAAATAGTGGTAGTCAAATTCAAAGTTCCAAACCATTATTAATTAGATTTGTTTAGTAAAATACACCTCTAAGTAAAGTTTTGCCAAGTCAACAGGTCAAGTAATATGAAATAGAGGGATTAGTTCGCTTGAGCTGAGACTAAGTTGCTCAGACTCTCCAAAAATATTACTGCATCTATATTGGATCCTTCAAAAACTGCACTACTTTTGAAGAATTCGATACTCACCTGATGACATTTTTGAAGAGTTCGAGCAACATAGACGTGGAAATTCATTGAATGCTTATTCTTAGATGCATAGACTTGATGCAATATGTAATTGATCACTTTACAAACTAACTTGAAAGATAATTTGAGTTTTCCTTTACCTTTACTACTCAATGCAGCTTGTCCTGTTAGCTTTGAGTTTCAGGACTACACTATCATCACTAGCCAATGCAAGCCACCAAATTACCCAGCCAAACAATGTTGCGATGCTTTTTTACAGTTTGCTTGTCCTTTCGTCGAAAGTCTGAATAATCAATCAAATGATTGTGCCTCTGTAATGCACCACTACATCGATCAGTACGGACATTACCCAACTGGTCTTTTTGGCAGTGTGTGCAAAGGTACACAGCAAGGTCTGCCATGTCCTGCATTAGCACCATCACAATCAGCTGATAGCGATGATACTAGTAGCAGCCCGATAAACCGTAAACTATCACTAGTTTACAGTTTTGCCACAACTTTTATGGGGCTCTTGATGTTGGTGTTGCTTTTCTGATATTTATATCACAAGAGAACAGGTTTTGCTCATATTTCTGTATTAAAAGTGTTTGATTTTTAAATTGTTATTGACGATTCTAGTAAGAGGTAACTCTTCACGTATTTATGTATGTATGTATGTATGAATGATTTGATCGATTTGCACCCATATGGTGGTATACTAGTTCACCTGAATTTACCATATAGTCATAAGTCATTCTCAATTATGCTATACGTTATCCCAGGATAGC
>JAJOOR010008542.1:0-42529 GCA_036250505.1 Solanum acaule | reverse complement strand
CTTAGTCCCTATTTCCCGTTAATTAATGTTGAATGTACTTCCGCGACCGATGAAGTGTGATGACAAGTTTGAGAGGCTTGTTTGGGGTTCCTTCGGGTTCCTCATTCGCCATGTCACGTCTAGGCCCTTGGCTTGGGTCGTGACAACCATCCTATACCTTGTCGTGATATAGGAAGCTAACTTTACTAAGTGGATCCACTAGCTTAACTTTATGGGTTCATCTAAAAAGTATGACCCGTTAACTCCCATGTTGGCTACATGGTTCTTATGGAGAGTTGAGTTAATATGAACTCGCGTCCCCAATTCGGTGCTCGATACTACTCCCAAAAATACATTAGTTCATAAGTGTTTTAAACACAACTTTGTTTAGTTGAGATAATTACTCAAAATCTAGCCCAAAGGCTCACTTGGAAACGATGTTCCTTCTTACTTAAATGTAAAAACATTTAGAAACTTCTTTGGGAATACATAGTTCCCTAATAGCTTTCGAGAAATGAACTCAACTTTAACTCTTGACTCAACTTGGAACTTAAGACTCTTTACTTAGATTGAAACTCTATACCCTTACTTGACTTGAAACTTGAGTCTAAAAATGAAGTTAAAACGTTCAAATAAGACTCTTCAACAACTTTAAAACTTGCTTGACTTGCTTAACTTCTAAGCTCAAACTCTTAACTTCACTTGACTTCTAACTAACTCTCCTTGAATTGGATTTATGGATTCAAGGTGTTCGATCACATGTTACGGATGAGTTCTTGACTCTTAGAAGTACCTTAGAGTGTTGGAAACAACCATAAAACATAGGTACAATACCAAGGAACATGCATGGGAAGGTATGAAATGAAAGGGAACACTTGGTGTCCTTGGCGCTCTGCAAGGCGCGGAGCGCCAGCCCCAAAACTTCAGAGGGGGACTGCTGGCGCTCTGCTAGGCGCGGCGCTCCAAAGGGGAAAATTCAGAACCCCTTTTGGGGCGTGCTGGCAGGCGCGACGTGCCAACCCCTCGCCCAGAAAACTCGACTTTTTCTCCCTCTTTTCTTCAACTCTAAACCTCCTAAACATTAAGGCTTCCACCCCCAACACTTAGGACCATCAATCCCTCAACATACAATAGAATACAACTCAAAAACCAACCGGAAACATGTCCCAAATCACAAGGGACTTCAACAACAAAATCAACAACTTCAACAACACAAACCAACAATTTCAACAATCCCATCAATCTTTTCTCAATAATAAAAAGAGCTTGGTGTGTGGGGGAAAGGATCAACCCACACCATGAACTCACATACCTATTAGGGATCACCCCCGACGATTTCCACAACAATCTTTGACGGAAACTTGTTGATCTCCTCTTTCTTCTCTTCTTCTTCTCCTTCTTCTCTTTTTCACTCTCAAGCCCTAGCTTTCACTCTCTTAAAATGGAACAAAAATGATCCAAAAACAGTCTAACACAACAATATAACCCCAAAAGAAATGCCCAGGGAAAAGACCAAAATGCCCTTAAAATTTTCCGGATGGATTCCCTGTCAACTGCCCAACTTTCAAAGGGCATAACTCGCTCATACGAACTCGGAATTGAGCAAACTCGGTGGCGTTGGAAAGATCATTCCACGAAATTTGCAACCATAACTGGAACTCCACCTAACTCATCCTGAGCTAGAGTTTATGGCTGTTCAAAGTTGGCCAAAAACTCACCTTTTCCATACTTAGCCAAATTTCCAGATTTTTGAATTCCTTCCAAAAATGACTATTTCCGATTCTAAGCCTCTTCAAAGCTATTTCAAATTGTCGGATGTTACACGAGCTACCCCTGAGATGCTTACACGGGACCTAGGATCACAAGTGACCCCAAGCTAACCCTGATGGCATGACATGAACATACTAAGAATAATAATAACTGATGCAGAAGCTAAATCATGAAAATGAAAGTAATGGGGAATACCCATATACTAAAACTGAATATATCAAATTTGAGAGTTTAATACAAAAGAAACATCAAACTCAAATACTAAGCAGAATCTAACTATGTCTGAAAATAGCCTCTAACTGACTAGAAGTGCTGGGACATGCCCCATCTAAGTCTAGCAAAACTGGAACTAAAAGATTAAAATACTGAAATGATAACATGACTATTGTCTTCGAAGAATGAGGACTCACCACTGATATTGCTGAACTGGAGAGAGAGAACCGATCTAAGCGTGATCTGGATGCTGAGAACCTGGACCTACATCACGAGAAGATGTAGCACAGAGTATGCGTCAGTACTTTAAAGGTACTGAGAATGCAAGATAGAGTAAAGCTGAAATAAATATATAATTGAACAAGCAATAAAATAAGAGCATAATCTAAACATGATATAGATATTGAATACTAAGCTAACTAAATGTAATGACCGCTTTCTAATATGTTGATACTGAATACTGACTATACTAAAATGTGGTCAATGCAATGGAGTCTGACTGAACTGTATGAGCTACTAATAACCGATAATAAAACCACATGAGCTAAATGTGGAATCCGATGTCATTGAGAGGACCCAATATACCCGGCCAAAGGTATAGAGGCATGCTGGCGTGATCACTAAAATGATGACCACAGAGGGGACTTACAACCTACGTGGCTCGTAGTTCTAGGACTATATGGGTGACTGACCCTAGTCCAACTCGATATTAAGCTACTTCCAATGGATTAGGTGATTAACACATTATGACTGAATTTATGTGGTATAATGGATAGCTCAAAATGATATGCAAACTGAGAATGCACATTAATAAACTGAGAATGACACATTCAAAACTGAGGCATGTATATCTTAAATAACTGAAATATCTGGCCTAGCATGTGTAATTCAAGAACTAAAGAACTACATAGCTAGGGTTGTGAAATTCATGCAAAAAACGAAGTAATAACATGTTAATCTAATTTGGAACATGTAATTAACTAATTCATGATAATCTGGTGAAGTTCTAAAACCCTATTGATAATAGGGAATCAAGAAACTGACTGAAATTTAGGGATCTAATGGGCGAAAGGAACCCACTAGTGAAATCCCATATACCTGGTGATGAATTCCACGGAGAAATATTTCGATTTCGGGGCTGGAACTGATGGAATCTTGTTGCGTTCTTGAACTAGGGTTGCTCAACCTCTTGCCTCTTTTCATGTTTTAATTTCTAAGTTTTTGATGAAAGATCTAAGTTGGGTAAGTTCTAGTTATGTTTCTAGGCTAAAACTAATCAAAACCATGTAGTTTAGGGTTAAAATGACGTAGTTTAGGGGTCCAACGAAATAGGAAAAGACCAAAAGACCCCTAACTTAAAGCTACAGATGGGCTGTCCACGGCCCCTTTCACTGACCGTGAAAGGGACCACGGACCGTGAAGGCCCTCGTGGTCTTAACTTGGTCATGTGGTTCTGAAGGCTAGGTCCACGACCCACTACCATGGCCCGTGTGGAAGACCACGGACCATGAAGGTCCCCGTAGTCCTCACTTGGGCTGAGGTCTGGAGGCTCAAGGCTAGGGTTTACTGGCCTTTGTTAGTGCATTGTGCACTGCACTCCGCTTTCATGAGCCAGGTCCCGCATACGCGTAGACCAAAAATATTGGAAGTTCTAAATATATTATCCCCGTTTTCAGCTTATATTTTCTGCAACCACTCTTGAATCCTTCTTTGCAAGCACTAAAACAAATGTAGAATCTCTAAATTCTATTAGGCTTGCTAAGATCCTCATTTTCAATCAACTTCAAAGAAACTAAAGTATTTGAATTTGTTCTTACGATTTCATTAAAATAAATCCACAATAACTTGAATCTATCAGAGATATGTCCATCGATTATTGTAATTGCCTCATTACACCATCTATATTTAGATAATGGAGCATGTGCTCTTAACTAAATACTAACATGATTTCTAAATTTGGAGATCTTTCAATTCCTATTTGATTTTAAGACATCAAGATATCCTCTAGCTATGAACAAAGACGTTATGATTTTATTAATGTGGTTCAATTTTTATAGTTGTGGATGAGATTATATGTCTGTACTTGAAAAACACTATCTTTGAACATTTTAGAATCCATAATATCTCTGTCACAATCTTAATTTATAGGACAAACTGCTTGTATCATTTACTTATCATTCTTGAGCCATTTTTTATACCTTCCTTGATTGACTTCATGAGTTTTCACAACATTCTTGAACTCATTTACTTATTTATCTTTGGATTGAACTCAAGAAAGTTCTTACTATCTGAATTAGGATTACTTTTTAAGCTCTTGAAAGCTTTAGAGTCATCACAATCAGAATCTCCTTCTTTACGTGCCATCTATTTTCGCACTTCATCGCTAACTTCATATCCAGGTGCTCCATTTTTACTCCTTCATAACATAGAGTGTTCTTATGACAAATCATTACCCAAGTCTTCAAAATTGCCACCACTTGAACAATATTCAGTCCTTCCCTCTTTATCCTTACCTCCAGCAAATTGTTGATGTTCATTTGAACTATTGCAATTTTGTCCTTGATTGAAGGTTTTCCTAACATCCATTCCGATATAAGAGTAATGTTCAAAGTAAACCTTGATTCCAATATAAGAGTAATGTTCAAAATAATGTCTTAAATGTTAGTGCTTCATAACACCATTGTGGATTACTTTGAAGTTGGTTTGAAGGCATCATGTATAGAATTTGTGGAAGAATTAAAAAAGAAGAAGAATTGATTATTATCTTTTTTCACAACAGAGCCTCCCAGAATTGAAGACTTGAACTCTAATAAACTCACAAAAGAGATGAGTTGTACCACCTAATGTTCGTAAAATCATTATCTTGAGCTTTAAGCATGGTGTAAATTGATGATATTTTATCTAGTTTTCTTAGTATAGTAGCAATGGGGAGAAACAACCCCCAAATGGGCCCTGCAGCATGCAATTCGGGTTTAGGGAAACCGAAAAAAGGTCAAGAAAGAGAGAAGATTTTAGCAGGAAATGAAACCCACAGTGTTCCTCACGTTGTCTGTAGAAACATAGACAAAGATCAAACTAGATCATGTTTTAAATACTTAATGATTAAAATCGAATATGGAGACTAGTTGGATAAGATTAAAGTCTCTTAATGTGTGTAAACATGAGTGATTGTGTGAGTGAAAGATGAGACTGATGAGATACAGAAGCTATATATTATACACATTGGAATCAATCCAAAATTAGATCTCCATTCTTCAACTCCATAAATAGTTTCATTTCTATCTCATTTTGAATCTCCAACAGAGTTGAATTTCTGTCAGCAGTAAATCTAACATCTCTCTTTTTTCTAGATTCATCGTTTCCAAATTGTTTTAAAATAAAATCAACCAAATCGTTATATGTAGTGTAATCCTTGAGAATAATATCATCAATTTTATAACCATCGTATATAATTTTAAAAATCAAGTTTTAGAATGTCTCAACCACACAATGATATGTCATTGTCAATCTCAGATATAGTGATTTCAAAAAATTGAACAATACACTATTTAAAATGGAATATAAATTAAATAGAAGAAACGGAATAAAATCTTAGTGACGAACTAGGAGAGAATTTGAATTTTTTTGATATGTTAACTTTAGCTTAGGATACTCCATATTCTTGAAAGTCGTTACAATCGTGAATTACTTTTGTGATTAAATTATGTTCCCTTTATTAACTACCCAAAATATGTATACTCTTAACCTGCGTATATCAATAATACATGTATTTTCTCCATCAGATACATATTCGAAACAAAACTCGGACAGAAATTGTAATTTAAAAAATTGTTTTTTCAATGAGTAATTAGGATCAATAATAGAGTGTTTTACGTTGTTTTCATTCGGGCCCCTGATGAGTCCACAAATTGGACTCATTTAGGGCTTTATTTTAATAGAAATAGTGTCCTCGAATGCTTGTTTTATCTCAATACCTAATTAAAATGCTTAAGTTTCAGGTATTTGAAGTTTTACTGGAAGCATGGACACTTAGGCACAAAACAGAGCAAAAAGGGCTGAAAAGAACAAGAAATGAAAGTCTGCGGATCACCGAGTCCAACTTGGCGAGTCTCCGAATTGACAGGCACCGCCCTTTGTTCCAATTACGTGATGCCTTGAAGGAAGTGGATCAGAAGGCGAGGAAAAGAGCAGTCGGCGAGTCGCCAATTAGTTCCGCGAAGCAGTACTGTACTGCCCAATGAGCCAGAATATGAGGATGCTGAAGGTAAGACACTGAAGGCGATGAGCTGATTAAAGGGCGGATCGCCGAGTTCATCGGCGATCTCAACTAATGTCGCCGAACGATCCTCCGCAGCACAATCTGTGAAAACTATAAATACTAGTTAGAGTTGTAGTCTTTTGGGGAACAATTTTTTAGTGTAAAAATTATTATTAGTCTATAGTATTTTTCTGTATTTTTCTCTCAAGTTTGGAGAGGGTTTTGTGGAGACTTGAAGAAAGGAATTCATCTTCCCCAAGTTGGAAGTGGGTCTTCTTTATTCTTCTTCCGTAGCTTAATTCAAGGTTTAATTTCTTATACCCAGTTGATTTCTTTATCATGTTAGGTATAATTTCTTATTTCTTGATGTGTGGTTAAAAAACCCATATTCTTGGGGTGTGATTTAGCAAATATGGGTTGATATTCTTGTTGGTTCTTGCTTGATGATAGGTTAGATGTATTTTAATGGTGATTTCACCTAGTGGTTGTGGTTTAATATAAAGGGTTTGTAGTTGCAAACACAAAGCCACCCATGTGTTTTCAGCTTGCCCGAGAGGGAGGTTGCGAAACCAAAACCACTAAATTGATAGCCTAAGGAGTGGGTCGACATGAGGTTCAGCCCGAGAGGGTGAGCCCTAATCCCATATCCTAACACTCAGCTCGAGAGAGTGAGTGGGGTAAGGCGTAGGCTGGTCTTCATGCGGCAAATGGGTGTCCGTAAGGAACGCATTTGAAACGAGGTAAGTTCCCCGAAAGGGAACTTATTTCCATTTAAAGCTTAGCCTAGTCACTATTGTCTTGCAAATTTCCTATTGAAAGCATGTACCCAACGATTTATCTCAACTTGTATAGCGGTCACATCCCAAGAACCTTCCCCATACTTGATTTTCTTGTTTATTCTGCTGTTTTATCACATTTTACAAAATCCCTTTTGATATTTGACACTTCTGTATCACCCCCCTTAATTTACAATGTATTTTATCGCAAATGTTTTTAGCTACGACTAATTCAAACGAAATTCTAATTGGCTACTGATTCTCAAAACCGCTCCCTTGGGACACGACCCCAACCTTTGGTTGGGTTACGATATTATCGACGATCGTAGACACCCATACCGTAGGATAGTGTCGTTGGTCACGATAAGCATCAAAATGGCGTCGCTGCAGGGGAGTGGTGTTATTTGAGAATTTTTAGTTTAATAGAATTGTTGTTTTTATTAGTAGTAGTTTACTTACCTAATTTTTAGTTTTGTTTAGTTGTTTACATGTTGAGGCAGGAAAATGAGTATACATGATGAAGATGGTGGACCAATGGAGCACCTTCCAGCATAAGTGATGAGGTTCAGGGATCACATCCTGAATTTCAAGAATCTAGAAGGAGAACCCTTTCATGAGTCGTGGCTGAGGTTTAAAACACTATTGACGCAATGTCCAACTCATGAAATACCCGATGTAGCTCTACAAGAATGCTTATACAGGGGTCTAAATCCTTGAAACAGAGAAATAATGAACCAACTTATGCCAAGTGGTTGTGGAAAATACCCCTATGAGACCACAGCCAAATTCCTTGACCTTGCAACTAAAATCAACAAGGACACTGAGAAGGACCAGCAATTGATCATTTTGCTAAGTCAGATGGAAAAATTGACTCACAAGATCGAGGATTGGAGATGGTGTCCAGAGATCAAAGCAAATGCAAACCATAGACTGAGCAGAGAGGATCTATGGACAGTGAAAATAAGTGTATCGAAAATATGCTATTAATCATTCTTCATAAGCTAAATGAACAAGATAGAGTGCTAGAAAAGAATAGAGAAAGTGTAGAAGTGCTAAATCAGATGAGCAACTCTCACTCTAGGTCTATCCAGCTAATCGAAACTCTCCTAAGTCATGTGCTTCCTCAGCCTCATCCGCATGAACAAATGGGATCACCTAGATGCACTAGGTGCAACCCAAAAAATCCGATTTAAGCATTGACTTGCGTCGTGCCACGATGTTAACTAAGGCGCTGTTTGGGAGGCAACCTAAAACCTTTACGAGCTTTAGTTTTATTCTAGAAATAATGGTGTCTTCATTTCACAGGAGAAAACGTGGAGAATGAAAATTGGTAATTGATAGTCCCATTCGGTGAGTCACCGAACTATTCGGCGACTTCGATCTAGACCGCCGACAGACTCAGGATCCAAGCTAGAGTCTGTAACAATTGGCGGCGAGGGAAATCACTTGGCATAACGCTGAATCATTCAGCGGTACAAACTAATATCGCCGAATGAGCAACAACTAGACAGTTTTCAAAGGCCAATAGTTTCAAAAATGGAAAAATGTTCATTTTCCACTCAATTTCTACTGTCGAAAAACCGCACCTAGTAAGTAATTTTCATTATCTTTACACTCCTGGTATTTTAGTTGCCGATTAGTGCTAAAGCGTGGGATTACATTGCTTCCTAGCAGTTCAACACAGTTCAAGCAGCATAAAAGGTTGGTTTCTCCCAAATCCCGAAACTTCTAAAATTTTGTTCTCTTATTAAAATTAAAATTGATTAGGTTGACATGTGCTAGGCTTTTCTCTGATAAACCTATCTTGTCTAAATGCCAGATTCGATCTGAGAATCTTGCCTAATTGATCTTAATTTTTGAAATCCATCTTTGCCTGTGCATGAAATGATTTAAGCTTTGGGTGGATGAATGTCATAGGTCATAGTTTAATTTCACTATTGCAACTGTTAATTGTATTTTGGGAATTTGCGAGGTCAAATTCGAATTGAAGGAAGGCACGTTAGGTTGTTTAGCGAACTAGGTCGGGTTTGTCAAACAACTAGGCGATTAGCCTAAAGTAGCTTCGATCGCCCTTTGTCTGCATTCCTGAATCTTCATTGCACTGTAACTTTCAGCGGACAAACCTTTGATCGCCGATAGCAGTCGGCGATTCGCGAATGGAACTTTCTCATCGCCAACTAGTGAAAGCTATTAGGGAAAAATCGTAGGTGAGCTCGACTCGACTCGCCAAAGAGATTTGGAGATTCGCCGACAAGTTCGGCGCATCTGTCTGCCACTAAAGGTCTGCACCACTGATTTACTCATTTCTAACTTACTCCTTATTGATTACAGACATGGCCAGACCCAAAGTTACAAGAAGAAGCAAGCCAACTCAAAGCAAGAAAAAAGAAATAACAATCAACGATGATGCAGCTGCATCCAAAAGCAATGTTGCGAAACTTTCCAATACGAACAGAAAAGGCAAGGGCAAGGACAAACCGTTGAGCTATCAGATGCAAGCTTCGATAGCATGGGTTTTTACACCAATGACCCAACAACATACAATAGTGAGAGTATGAGTTCAGATGAAGACGAACTGATAAAGGCACGGAGGAATGAGCTACGATCCAAACAGCTTAATGACCCATCGCGGATCAGAAATCCTTGATCCACTGCTCGGACTCCTCCAGCTCCAGAACAGGCAATAATACTGGCACCTCTAGTACAACCCCCCCCCCCCCTCCGCCTTGATCATCAAATAGATTAAAGTCTGATGGACTAAGAACGATCATTGAAGAAAAATGACTGCCCATAAATGGGGTGATCGATAGGTATCCTGAGATAATTGAGTGCCTGAAATATCACAAATTTCAAGTTTTCACAAAACCACGTGATTCTTATATGCCAAGCTGGGTCAGAGAGTTTTATAATGCATACAGTGCATTGGTACCTTAGCGAAAGAGACTAGTCGCGTTTTTCAAAGCATTTGACTATGTGGTGGTCAGAGGAATGAAGGTAGCTTGTGACAATGAGGCTATCAACATAGCCTTGGGTATGTCCAATAAGATTAATGATCACTGTCAGCACTTGATCAGAACAAAGTAGTTGGATGCGATGAAATAGTGGTTGGTCCCGCTAATCTCAGATAACAATACTCTGAAATGGCTAGCGGAAGGAATCCCAATCGAAAAGAAGGATCTGAATGTAGTTGCAGGATACAGGTTCGGGTTTATCAGCAGCTCCATTATGCAGAATGAATCAATTCTTTTCCTCGCTAAAGCAGCATGTATTGGGTGCATCATAGAGAAAACAAGGATAAATTTGGGAACGATTATTGCTTCAGAAATCCATATGCGTGCAAAGCAAAGCCAGACATCTCTCCCTTTTTCGGTATTAATCACTGCATTGTGCACAAATGCCCGAGTACCTCTGGATGCCAAGAAGGATGTAAAAGTGATGCCCACAACCTCGACCAATATCCGAAAGATCGAAGCTGAATATCTTAAGGATCAAGAAGAAAAGAAGCAGACTGAAGTGGCGACCACTGGATCTACACCTACAGAAGCACTTTCGCTCACTCCAGCTCTTGGACCTTCAAGTATATCCATTACCACTTCTACTTCCACTGACACTCCAGGTTCCTTTGTTACTGTTTCCAGGCCCCCACTCACCCACGCTTCCTTACTTCGGATGGGACAAATGGCCCTTTCTGCCGATCGTCGGGCTGCTTGTTTAGAAGCCGTTGTTACAAGCATGATCCAGACAGCCCTAACTGATGTTGTGACACCCCTGAACACTACCATTGAAGCCCTAGCGGCTAGGATAGCGGTGTGTGAGCACAAGCAAGGGTCCACTAGTAAGATAAGAGTTTTAAAAGCTGCCATTGCTAAGCTGCGTAAAGATGTGAATCACTTAAAGGCCACTGATGTGTCCATGGTCTTTAGGACAGTGGAAGTTCCAGCCATGCCTGAGAGGCCTCAGACTACTACTGGATATGGGGATAGAGTGAAGCAGACAGAAGATTCTAGAGCAGAAGCAGAGACTGATGAAGAGATGTTCGAGGGAGCTGCAGCAAACGACATAGCAGAGACTGAGGAAATCATGATAGATGTTGTTGTGCATGCTTTCTTGGCCAAAGCTCCTGCTGCGGGATTCAGTTGGGCCGGTTCTTCTGGAGGCTACTCCCAGCACTGAAGCCCAGACATATGAGTCGATCAAGTAGCCAGGATCCCCTCTTTAACTCCCTCTTTGTGTTTCTTTACTCCACCTTTCGGATTCGTTGTTATTTTCCTATCTTACTTGCCGATATATTTTTGTTTATTCTCATTTGAAGACAACTGCTTTTATTTGTGGTGGGGTGAGGCCCACACCTTTTGTGTTGACATTCATGTTTTGTTATGTATATATTTGGGTTGTCTTCTTTAATTTGTGTTTTAGATATTGCGTTTTTGTGGATGTTTGAGCTCATGGCTCCTGTTGTTCTAATTGAAAATAATTTTGATCCTTCCGAAAATTGTTGCCACCTCTTGTGTTGAAAGTGGCTGTTCTTTTGCAAAAAAATTTGAGTCTCGGTTTCGATCAATATCAATGACTTGAATAGTGCTCCCATTTGAACAAACATGAATGCACAGCTACGACGAGGCCAAATGAAGTTACATAGACAATATATGCACTCTTTGCATCTCGTTGTGACTAGTTATTTATCAAATTGACTTTCTTGTGAGGACCGTTGCACGCTAGCGAACGTGTCTAGTCTTGTGATGCCTTGTGTGATTAGCTTACTTTGAACCATGCATGAATAAACCTAGAATTTGCCCCGTTAGTCTGATTGATTTAGAAAGGTGTACTCTTGAGATAATCTTAGGCAACTTTTGAAGAGTGTGAACCAATTTAACAGATACCTCTTTTTGTGGCCTACCCGTGAGCGTGTGAAACTCTCTTGAACACCCCTTGAACCTTACCCTTTTTTTGGAAGAACCTTGATAAACCCTAGACCTTACTTGATCCGCTACCTATAATCCTCTTAAATTGTGGTTTAGTGAATAGCCAACTTAGGACAAAAATCCTAAGTTGGGGGTATGGTGAGAAGGAAAAGGAAAAGTCAAGAAGTGTTATAAGAAGTTCCCCTTTTACCCATGATGTTGCAGAACAATGGAACCCTCTTAAAAAAATGAATGAAAAAGAAATTGGTGGAATAAATCACAAAGGATATTGGGATTCCAAGCAATTCATGGGAAATAAATAAAAGGATGACTTAGAAGCACTAGAAAAAGAATTGATAAAGGAAACGAAGGGAATGCTTTGAAAACACCGCGTCTCATGAGGAAAGAGTCACTGAGCCTTAATGACCATACCTTTGCACTCAGCCCCATTACAAGCCTTAGAAAGACCTTTTTGATCTTGAGTAAGCCAAATCGAAAGTCAATTGGAAAATAAGGGCAAACCTATGGGTGAAAACATGCATTGTGTTCCTCTTTTTTAGTGTGAGCGTTGTATCTGATTCCTGATCTTAAATTGACTCATATATGTGTGTGAATATGGAATCATTCTTTACGTGAGGGCATTTAGATACTTTTGTTGAACTTGAACTTGCACAAGTAGCAAGTATTGCGAGCATGAAAATATTTGGTAATGGTGTGTCACAATTCGAATCTTTGAGTACACAAGTGATCCTTCCATAAGTAAATTGAGTCTTGTTGTGTGAATTCGTGATTTAGTCTTGTGTAGCACTGTTTGAGGCACCCTACTTGAACTGCTGAACTTCAGTTTGCTTGAGGACAACCAAAAGTTTAAGTTGGGGGTGTTTATGAGTCCACAAATTGGACTCATTTAGGGCTTTATTTTAATATTAATAGTGTCCTTGAATGCTTGTTTTATCTCAATACCTGATTAAAATGCTTAAGTTTCAGGTATTTGAAGTTTTACCGGAAACATGGACACTTAGGTGCAAAACGGAGCAAAAAGGGCTGAAAAGAACAGAAATGAAAGTCTGCGGATCGCCGAGTCCAACTTGGCGAGTCGCCGAATTGGCATGCACCGCCCTTTGTTCCAGTACGCGAAGCCTTGAATGAAGTAGATCAAAAGGCGAGAAAAGGAGCAGTCGGTGAGTTGCCGATTAGTTCCGTGAAGCAGTACTGTACTGCCCAATGATCAAGAATATGAGGATGTTGAAGGCAAGACACTGAAGGCGATGAGCTAATTAAAGGGTGGATCGCCGAGTTCATCGGCGATCTCGACTAATGTCGCCGAATGATCCTCCGCAGCACAATCTGTGAAAACTATAAATACTAGTTAGAGTTGTAGTCTTTTGGGGAACAATTTTTTAGTGTAAAAATTATTATTAGTCTATAGTATTTTTCTGTATTTTTCTTTCAAGTTTGGAGAGGGTTTTGTGGAGACTTGAAGAAAGAAGTTCATCTTCCCCAAGTTAGAAGTGGGTCTTCTTTATTCTTCTTCCGTAGCTTAATTCAAGGTTTAATTTCTTATACCCAGTTGATTTCTTTATCTTGTTAGGTATAATTTCTTATTTCTTGATGTGTGGCAAAAAAACCTCATTCTTGGGGTGTGATTTAGCAAATATGGGTTGATATTCTTGTTGGGTCTTTCTTGCTGATAGGTTAGATGTATTTTAATGGTGATTTCACCTAGTGGTTGTGGTTTAATCTAAAGGGTTTGTAGTTGCAAATACAAAGCCACACATGTGTTTTCGGCTTGCCCGAGAGGGAGGTCGCGAAACCAAAACCACTAGACTGATGGCCTAAGGAGTGGGTCGACATGAGGTTCTGCCCGAGAGGGTGAGCCCTAGTCCCATATCCTAACACTCAACTCGAGAGAGTGAGTGGGGTAGGGCGTAGGCTGGTCTTCATACGGAAAATGGGTGTTCGAGAGGAACTCATTTGAAACGGGGTAAGTTGCCCGAGAGGAAACTTATTTCCATTCAAAGCTTAGCCTAGTCACTATTGTCTTGCAAATTTCCTATTGAAAGCATGTACCCAATGATTTATCTCAACTTGTATTGTGGTCACATCCCAAGAACCTTCCCCATACTTGATTTTCTTGTTTATTTTGTTGTTTTATCACTTGTTACAAAACCCCTTTTGATAATTGACACTTCTGTGTCACCCCCTTTAATTTACAATGTATTTTATCGCAAATGTTTTTATCTACGACTAATTCAAAAGAAATTTTAATTGGCTACTGATTCTCAAAACCGCTCCCTTGGGACACAACCCCAACCCTTGGTTGGGTTACTATATTATCGACGATCGTAGACACTCATACCGTAGGAAAGTGTCGTTGGTCACGATAAGCATCAGCCCCAC
Organism: Solanum acaule; assembly: GCA_036250505.1. Taxonomy (NCBI): domain Eukaryota; kingdom Viridiplantae; phylum Streptophyta; class Magnoliopsida; order Solanales; family Solanaceae; genus Solanum; species Solanum acaule. Next base: position 28,232 of record JAJOOR010008542.1, on the reverse strand, counting down.
ATAAGTACCATATCATTTGTGTAACTTAAAATCATATTAATAACAAAAAATTGCACAAAAATATTTAGACTTTATGTTTCTCATTAAAAGACATCAAATATAAGTAGAGTTGAGTTGAAAAATCTTACCTCAACCCTATCCCAATAACGAGTTGGGTTGGGCCAACATCATTGACCAAGCCCATTTTTGTGGCATTAAATCTTTTTGTGACGCGTCTCTCTGAAGCTTGACCTACAAATTTTCATTTCCTCTAACTTGTTACTATTCACTACTAAAGTTCCTCACTGATTCCTTCTTCTTCTCCGCCGATGAACTTTATGAAGTTATAATTCATCTAGGTACACCAATGTTCGTCTTTCATCTAGACGATTATGATCTTAACCCCATGATGATGAAGTATACTGCTTAGCTCTCTGAGGGAAAAAGCGAGCTACCCTTCATGATAGATTAGAGGACGAAACTGCTTTATCGTTCGCATCAAATCACGATCTTTTACCAGCAACCTAGGTAATGTTAGCTTTCCATTTCTTAAATCCAAATTCGATGGATTGAAACCCATAAATGGTATTAAGGCCACCATCTAGATCTGGATCCATGAAAAGGGAACTCTAATCAATTGTTTTCTTAGGTTCTCTTCTCTCTTTATGCTGCTTCACGGTTGAACTCAACCAAGTATCACTCTTTATAGATTTGCATATCTAGCAATCAGGTATCAATATCTACTTTTAAGACCTTTTCAATATGTAAAAAAAATCTAAGATGACAAAGCTCAGTCACTTAATTTTTTTATCATATGAGACATCTTAAACTGTCTGTGAATTTTAGAAAAATGAGAAACTGATTCGACTGGACGCTTATCTTGCCTTTTTCGTTACGTGCTCTATTACTGCTTTCTCAGGTGCATGATACTTAACCAACCGTATTTAATTTAGGCAAATGTATAGCAAATATAGCTAACACCGTAGATAATTATTAACATCTATAAGTCTATAAACTAGTAGAGACTGATTGAAATTTTGAAATGGACAAAATCAAACACAAATTGCTAGTAACCATAGATTAAGAATTTGCTTCAACATGGTACTAAATTTCAAACTTTGCCAGAAAAGGGAGGAAGAATTATGTGGTACCCAAATTCTGAATCTATGGTTATTCAAGTCAATTTCATTCACACTTTTATCCCTAATTAGCTTAAATGGATGGCGAATGGGCGCACGAGTTTTTCTATAGAATGCTGAAAATTTTATATTAAGTCAATTGCGTTACTAATTCGACTTGGAATCATTTTCTCTAGTGTGCAAACGATTTCTTGTTTTCACCAATTGTGCACGCTTCAGTTCATCTTTGATCAACTCCCTTATGCTCATCCAGAGTACCAAATCTAAACTCATTCACCGATATTTTATTATTAATTCCATTTATCTTAGTAATTTCAGCGATCGATGAGCTTGATTTGTTTTCTTGTTGATCTTGCCAAGTACGTTTCATATACATCCAATCATGAACAACTTGATATATTGAATCACAAAATATTACCCTATTAGTCGTTGGAGTTGGGGCGGAAATTAAAGGGATTAGGTTTTGAACCGTATGAATCTCACTCTTTTGTGTGACTCTAATTTTTATGTTATAACAAAGTTGTTTCTATTTTGGAAAGAGTTATGTATTAGCTATCCAAGTATCGATTATGTTTTGGAGTCAATATATATATATATATATATATCTTCAGAGGCTAGCAAATTGGTCGTGACTGATTATGGGGTCGAGGTTTTGTCAGTGAATTTGAGTAGCTTGCGTAAGATCAATGGGGTCGAAGTTTTGGGAATCATCAGCTTATTGATAGGAAATCCTAAACCTCATTGCTCTTAAATATGTGAAGAAGGAGGAAGTAATTGAAGATCCTCTTAAGTAAGTATATATCTAGGCTTTCTTGTACAACTTCTTTATGATTATTATTTTTTTTGGTTGAAATGTCTGTTTGGCCATTGCTTTGAGTTGTAAATTTACTGTATGATTGGTGATTTTATGGTCCTAACTTTAATTTGAAGCATTTAAGAGATTTCTTGGTTTTAATTCCTTCATATAAGAATGTCTTTGTGAGTAATAGACTCGTGAAAAATTATTAACAGTCTCTCTACATTTGCAAGGCATTGAGATGGAGGATTTCCCTTTTATTACCCTAAAAGGGATCCTCTCTATACTACGTAGAGTGTTGCTTTGAGTTGAATTTCAGTGTCTAAGATTCACATTGCTCAATGGAGCTTTGGTTTTGAATGTTTGCGTACTTCTTGATGAACATTACCGCTACTCGAGGTTTAAAACTTGATTATCTCGGATGAATCCTTGTTCATGGTGGCAATGCTTTTCTCCCGCTGTACGCACTTTCACATTTCTAGCGTACAGATTTCACATTAAAGTTCTTATCTGTGGTTCAAGTAGATTTTTTTTGTTGTTGAGTGCATACCAATCACTAAAGTTCTTATCTTTGGTTCAAGTGGATTTTTTGACATAGGATTTTATCCCAATATCAATATGTCATGTTACTATTGATCTTAACGGTTGTGTGAGATTGACCATTTTATCGTTCTTTACACTTGCAAGATATTTTCCTTCAATAGAGGAGGTTCACATTGAAAATTCTGGTTTTAGGACGAAGGATTGATTTCATAATGGTGTAAAGAACCCGAGAATCACGATCATTAATTTGGCTAGTAACATGTATCTAGATGATAAATCTCTCATGAACATTGCTTTTATGTGCCTGAACATGGAGATTCTTGATGTGTCATCGTGTACTAATCATACCGAGGCAGGTATTATTTCTACGCTGGAGGTGTGCAATCAGCTAAGGTATATGTAACTAGATAATTGTCCAAGGATTAACCATATCGGAGAAGGCGCGGCATTGTCTAATCTTGAGGTAATCAGTGCAGTTGGTTCAACATTAAATGATGGGCCTGGCCATGATTGGAAATATATGTTCTCTCCAGTTGAAATGAAACTAGGAGAATTGAGGAGTGACAACGGAGGGCTTACGTGCACCACGGATGTCAAGTGTCCTTAGGTTTCCTCAGGGGATTTTAGTTGCACCACCAATAGCCATGTTTCTCTGTTGTAAATTTTGATGTAAATTGAAATGGTAGTGCAATTGTTCGACATAATGTTCAGCACCTGTTCACGATTGTTTTACAACTCCACGCTGCAATCAAACCCCCTACACTCATAAGAAAAAAGAAAACATGACATATAATTGTTTCACATTATTGAAAGATGGAATTTCGGTCTTCAACAGACCAATGACACAGAGAGGATTTTAAGTTTTTGTTAAACTTTAAAACTGCCAAACTTGATCTCGACATACATTACAATGCTTTCTAGATCTTCCTTCTTGTTAACCATTAGAAACTAAACATTTTAGATGATATTACAGTCAAACTTTGATCAACTAGACTCTGAACTCTTCCATTAATACATAGAACTAGATGTCTACATGCAATCCAATTCTTCTATACTTCATGTACGGGATAAGGCACAGGTACCCCCCTAGACTATGACCGAAATTTCAGAGACACACCTTAACTAAACTAAGGTCCTATTACCCCCCTGAACTTATTTCTTTTGTAATTTTGTACACCTTTTGGCTTACGTGGCACACTCCGTGACTCCATGCAATTGAGACGCGTGGGAGATATTTGGATGCCACGTAAGCCAAAAAGGTGCACAAAATTACAAAAAAAAATGGTTAGGGGGTAATAGGACCTTAGTTTAGTTAAGGTGTTTCTTTGGAGTTTCGGTCATAGTCTAGGGGGTACTTGTACCTTTTCCCCTTCATTTACAGTAAGTTTAACTACAAAATACACAACCTTATCCATTCTGCCCACTTTTTCCAATTTACAGTAAGTTTCCTCAAGTTAGTATCAATTCTCTAAATAGTTTCGTGTTTTTGTATTCATCACCAAGGAGAGTTATTCTCAGCCATGTTGCTCTGCTTTAAAACCGATAACTTGAAGGGATTTTACTTAGACCACAGATTTCAAGTGTCCTAAGGCTAATTTTTCTTGGTATATTATATATTGTGTCCCTTTGATTTCAAGAATTTTCAATTCTCTTTTTTCTTGTGTCAAACTTGTCATATATATAAGTAATCAAAAAAATTTCTCTGTTTTAATTCTGATGTGATTGTTTGACTTAGAATGTGCAGTGTTTGCTCACTTTTTTTTTATTTAGTAGCCTGCTACAATCAAAATCCCTCCCGTCCTCAGCTCATAAGAAAAAGGAAAATTGGAAAAATAATTGTTTCATATTATTTAAAGATGGTATTTTGGTCTTCAATAGACAAATGACGTAAAGAGGGTTTTAAGTTTTTGTTAATTGTCAAACTTGATCTCGACATACAATCCAATTCTCTCTAAGCTCCACTTCTCTTCCTTCTTGTAAACCATTAGAAACTTGATTTTTTAGATGATACTTCAATCAAACTTTGATCAATTAGCTTTTGAAAAGTTTGGTTATAAATAGAACTGGATCTCGACATACAATCCAATTATTTCTAAATTCCAATTTACTCTAATGGTTGAATCACCAACCCAAGCTTGAGTGATCGGTTTTATGATTGATATCTCACTTTCGGCGCTAGATAAACTATTACCACTGTACCAGTTCCTGAGTCACATCTAATATGCCGCCTATTCCAAGTGTCACATTCAAAGTTGTCCATGTATCAAGCCCAATTTTCACCCTGTAGAGATAGTTCTCCTGCTTTTTGGCTGCTTTGCTAAACTGTAACTTTGAAGTGGAAGAGCTTTTATGTTCTTGGTGGGAACGCAAGCTAAAGGTTTTCTGACATGCAATGTGTCTATTGTCCCCTTGCATTTAATACTTCAACAATGTATAATGATATTATGATTGACCTAGTACTAACGTAGATTGTCAACTTAATGATGACCATTTATTTTCCAAATTTATATTAGATTCCTCTCTACACTTCATTCTTTCCTACAATGAACTGCTATTTTGAAGTTGGTCCTCCCTTTTAACCTACATATCTTCATCAAAAAACTTTTTTGATGAAGATATGAATGTTAGGAAGGAGGAACAAAGTAAAAAAGGTAGTTCATGTAGGGAAGAATAAAGTGTAAAGAGGAAGCTTATATAGATTTTAAAATAAATGCCCATCATTGTGTTGACAGCTGAAGTTACTTCCTGGTCAATGAAAATATTATGACATGTGGATGAAGTATTAAATGCAACGGAACACATATCACATCAAGTGTCAGAAAACATTTCGCTTGCTTTCCACCAAGAATTGAAAAACACTTCCCCTTCCAAGTTACAATTTAACAAAGCATCCGAAAAGCGAGAGAACTATTTGTATGGGATGAAAATTGGATTCGATACAAAGACGAATTGGAAAGTGACACTTGGAATAGTTGACAGATTATATTAGACGTGATTCAGGAAATGGTACAGTGGTAGGAGCTCTTCTATAACTGAAAGGAAGATACCAAGCATAAGGTACTGACCGATCAAGCTTCGTTTAGGATTCGACCATTACAGAAGATCCTGAGATCTCCACCAGTCGTCAATTTGTAATATTGTCCCAAGTTGGTCGGCATAGTGCTTGTATTCCTTATTGAAAGAGGATGGGAGGAATTTTTTCATTCATTCACAAGTACAAGGGCAACAATTTCACAAAGATGAAAAGTCTTTATGAGTTCAAATTTTATTGCTCTTAGCTATCCAGAGATATTGAAAGTTAGTTGTTCCTAGATTACGAATGTTTCTTTTCATTGGTTTTAGTTAACCGATAGTCATGCCATTAACTGTACCTATTATAGGGTAAACAAAAATCAAGAAAAAAGTTTATCAAAGTTTTGATTTTTAAAATTGTATAAACAATGGAAGAGGTAAGGAGTTAGGAGGAAGAAAAAGACAAGATGTCATAAAAATATTATAAGGTGTTAAGCTAAATGGATTTGTGTTGTGAAGGTTGTTAACTTATGATATTTTGAATAATGACAAGTTGCATCGCAGGGAATCAAGGGAAGAAACACAAAGATCACCAGCTTCACCAAGAAGACTGAGTGACACGAGCAAACCGCACCAACCATGGAAATAGATTGACCAAATCAAATCTAAAGAATCGCACCAATCAAGGAATAGATTGACTCACAATCTGCAACAACCATGGAAATGGATCAACACACAATCAATCTAAAAGATTGATTCAATCAGCCATCATTCCAAAAAGGAAAACAGCATCAGGCAATCAATCATAATAACAAGCAATTCACACTGATTATGGAACTTATCAGGAAAGATGACAGCTGCAAAATAGAAGGCTCAAGACAACAGGCAGGATTAAAAGAAGATTAGCAAATGATTTTTCATCAGCATATGTTTCAAGGCAGATTAAATCAAGGATCCAAGATTCTCAATCAGGGAAACATTACAAATCCTTGATTGAAGGAAACTCCCTTGGGTTTTCCTGTTAGAGCTAAAAGACCATCGCACTACTCATATATAAAAGAAGACTCAGACCAACAATTGAAATTACGCAACTTCGCTTGAGCTTATAGTACAATCTTCTTTTATCTTTCATAAAGATTTGTAATCACGTGAGTGAAACAATTGAAAAGAAAAGAGAAAGATTTTGAGTGTAGGTTTACAAGTAGAGGAAATGTCAAGTTAGAACTTCTGATTTGCATATTAGATAGGATCAAATCACAGAAACCCTGTACATCTGAAGTTCACTTCAAAGCTCTAAAGGAAACCCTTGAAACCCAAGGGGACTGGACTAGGAACCACATCGGTGATCCAAACCAGTATAAAAACTCTTTGTGTTATTTACTTACTGCAAATTATTATCACTGTTTATCTATTCTACTAACGTGCAGGTGAGTTGACTGGCCATTACAGGAAGTCGACTGAAGGAAATTTTAATTCATCCCCCCCTCTTGACTTTCAATTGGTATCAGAGCAGGTCTCACCATTTAAATGTTTAACCACACATGAGCAAAGATCCAATGGCCCACTATCAGATTCCTGGTGCTATTGTCTCTACTTCAAGATAGTCATTCTTCACATCGACCACCATACTTCAATGGACAACATTACTCTCACTGGAAAGACAGATTTAGAATCTTTGTCTCTTCAAATGATCATCAAGCATGGATAGTGATCAAGAAAGGGCCAAAGCCTATTCCTGGATTGACCAAAAAAGATGGCACTGAGAAGCCATTCGATCCTGAATCATTTGATATCACGTAGAAACAACAAGAGGTAACTCAAACTAATGCTAGAATTATAAGTTTGTTATATTGTGCAGTGAGCGGAGCTGAATATGACAAGATATCAACATGTGAAACTGCGAAAGAAATGTGAGACAAACTAAAAGTGACTTACGAAGGAACCACCAAAGTGAAGAAGGCTCGGATCATTTCACTGGTAAATGAATATGAATTGTTCAAAATGGCCGAAGATGAAAATGTAGAAACTATGTTCTCGATATTCAGTAAAATGGTCTGCGAAATCAAATCACTTGGAATGGTGTATTCAAATGGACTCCAAGTTAGAAAACTTGTTAGAAGTCTTCCCAAAGCTTGGGAAACTAAGGCTGCCATTCTTGAAATTTGAGATCTGCAGAAAATGACGTATGATGAACTTCGAGGCAACCTGATGGACTATGAACAGAATCATATCAACAGGTACAATAAAGACGATAAAAAGAAAATTGTGGCATTTACGGCTGAGACATCTGAAATTGGAGAACAGGTCGATGAAAATCAAGACGAAGGAATGGCTCTTATAAATCGAGGAGTGAGACAAATGCTTAGACAAAGAGGACAGAGACCTCAACAAGACTTTAAGAACAATGATTTCAAAAGAAATGATGATCGTTGTTACTACTGTGGAAAACCAGGACACATCAAATAAAACTACCCAGAACAGAAAAGAAAAAACAATCGAAGAAACACGGACCCTAAGAGTCTGGGAGCATGGGATCAAGGAGAAACAACCGACGATGGTCATGATGAAATGGCCAATCTATGTTTCATGGCACTAGGTAAAACAAGTGAGGTAAGATCTTTTAAATGTTCTAATTGTAATGACTTACTAAATTCTTTGGACATGGTTACTGATGAATTACAGAAGGTTATTGACAAATACAATAAAATCACTCAAGAAAAGAAAGATTGGCAGATTCTTCTCAAAGCAAGTCAGATTGAAGTCGACTTACTAATAGAAAAATTAGAGGAAGTCAAAAGGCAGTTGAACAACATCAGAAAGTCTCCAAGTCTTAGTTTTGTCCAATCTAACAAAACTACGCTCTATAGAAGAAACTCTTCTAATCGTAGTTCCAACATATCAAATAGATCTAATTCTAAATCTTATTCTCCTGAAATTTCTACTAAAATTACTTGTTTCACTTGCGGTGATCTTGGTCACAAATCTTTTTATTGTAGAAAATATTCTTCTGGAAAGTGGATTTGGAGACAAAAAGTTACTAATCATCAAGGACCCAAAATTACTTGGGTACCTAAAAGAAACTAATCTTATTGTTTTGCAGGAGCAATCCAAGAAAACCTACAGAAAAGGAATGTGGGTACTTGACAGTGGATTCTCCAAACATATGTGCGGAAAGAAAGAAAACTTCAAAACTATAAAAAGAATAGATGGAGGATGTGTCAGATTTGGAGACAATGTTAAAGGGGAAGTATCTGAAGTTGGGACTATTAAACTCAGCTCATCATGAAATCTAATCAAAGTGTATCTAGTTGAGGGACTCAAACATAACCTTCTCAGCATTAGTTAACTATGTGATGTTGGATTTCAAGTTACTTTCAACACAGCCAGCTGCATCATCAAACATCCTGAGAAAAAGCTAACTCTTATCAGAGATCGAGTTAATAACATATATGTTTTAAATAATGTTGATTTTCCATCTCTTACTTGTCTTACTACAGTCTCAAGTGATCCTTGGCTATGGCATCGAAAGCTTGGACACGCAAGTATGCATGCTCTTGAAAAACTTTCTAGACTTGAAATAGTCATTGGTCTGCCTAAACTAAATTTATGACGCATGTCAAATGGGTAAGCAGACTGGCTCATCCTTTAAAGGAAAAGATATTGTAAGTACTTCTAAACCCCTTCAGCTCCTTCACATGGATTTGTTTGGTCCTACTCGAACTGCTAGCGTTGGAGGTAAACGATATGCATTCGTAATTGTTGATGACTTCTCAATGTTCACATGGGTAATCTTTCTCACTCATAAAAATGAAGCTTTTGCTAACTTTGAAGTTTTTTGTAGAAAAACTCAAAGAGAAGCAGGTTACTTCATCACAACTATTCATAGTGATCATGGTGGTGAATTCGAGAATAAAGCTTTTGAAGAATTATGCGCTCAAAATGGTTTCACTCAAAACTTCTCTTCACCCAGATCACCTCAACAAAATAGAGTTGTAGAAAGTAGAAATCACTCACTACAAGATACAGCAAGAACTATGCTTCTCGATCGAAATCTTCCCGATCATTTATGGGCAGAAGCTGTAAGTACTGCTTTTCACATTCTTAACAGGTATCTTATCAAACCTATACTAAAGAAGACTCCATATGAACTATGGAGAGGTAAGAAACCAAACATCAGCTACTTCGATCCGTTTGGATGCAAATGCTTCATCCACAATAACGGTAAGAACAATCTTGGTAAGTTCGATCCAAGAAGTGACGAAGGTATTTTTCTAGGTTATGATGTAGGGCCTTTCGTGTTTATAATAAAAGAACTTTAAGTGTTGAAGAATCTGTTCATGTGGTATTTGATGACACTAATCCAAGAGTATAGGATGTTGAAGTTGGCGATGATGAAATCACTTCAGCCATTCTAGCTAAAGATATCTCAAAAGTTGCCCTTGAAACTAATTTTGAAGAGCTAGCTACTGCAGAGATAGAGTCGACTACTCCAGTCGAAAAAACCAACATTCCCAGGGAATGGAGACACAATGCAAGCTATCCTAAAAACTTCATTCTTGGAAAACCAGATCATAAAATCCAAACAAGGTCTTCCCTTCAAAAACAAGCTTCTTTGGCTCTTTTATCTCAAATGGAACCTAAACGAATTATTGAAGCTATGGAAGATGAGTCATGGATGCAAGCAATGAAGGAAGAACTTGATCAATTTGAAAGAAATCAAGTGTGGACCCTTATCGAAAGACCTAAGAACTATTCAGTAATTGGAACTAAATGGGTATTTCGCAACAAACTGAATGAAGATGGACAAGTTGTTTGAAGTAAAGCTAGGTTAGTAGCCCAAGGTTATTCTCAGCAGGAAGGGATTGATTATGATGAAACTTTTGCACTCGTAGCAAGGTTAGAATCTATTCGAATTCTCCTAGCTTATGCCTCGTTCAATCGGTTCAAACTTTTTCAAATGGACGTTAAAAGCGTATTTTTAAATGTTTTTATAAAAGAAGAAGTGTTTATTAAATAATCTCCTGGTTTTGAAAATCCCTCTTACCCTAACTATGTTTTTAAACTATTAAAAGCTCTTTACGGTCTTAAGCAAGCCCCTAAGGCTTGGTATGAAAGATTGAGCACTTTTCTCTTAATTAATCAATTTCAAAGAGGGAAAATTGATGCAACCTTGTTACAAAAAGAACTGATTCTTGCATTCTTATCGTTCAAATTTATGTTGATGATATTGTTTTTGGAAGCTCTAACCTTTCCCTGTGCGAGAATTTTGCAAATCTTATGAAAGGCGAGTTTGAAATGAGTCTTATGGGTGAACTCTCATTTTTCCTTGGCCTACAAATAAAGCAGTCAGATAAAGGCATTTTCATCAGCCAAGGTAAGTACGCAAAAGAGTTGATCAAAAACTTTGGAATGGAAAAAGGGAAAGCTTTTGGAACACCCATGAGCCCCTCCACCTGTCTAGAATCTAATACAATAGGAAAAACAGTCAACGAAAAATTATTTCATGGAATGATTGGATCTCTATTATATCTCACTGCAAGTCGACCAGACATCATATTCAATGTCTGCAAATGCGCAAGATTTCAATCCGCCCCAAAAGAATCCCACCTCACTATTGTGAAATGAATCATTCGATATCTTATTGGAACCTCTAATATGGGGTTATGGTATCCTTTCTCTGAGAATTTTGATTTAATTGGATATTCAGATGGTGACTTTGCAGGTGATAAAAATGACAGGAAAAGAACTAGTGGCACTTGCAAATTTTTGGGAAAATCTCTTATTTCCTAGCATAGTAAGAAGCAAACTTCCGTTGCCCTCTCAACTACTGAATCTGAGTATTTGGCGGTTGGAAGTTGTGGCACTCAACTACTTTGGATGATGCATCGACTCCTGGCCTATGATTTATCCTTTGAGGGAGTACCTATTTTTTGCGATAATACTAGTGCTATTAGTCTATCTAAATATAATGTGCATCATTCTAAAGCTAAACATATAGATATCAAGCATCATTTTATTCGTGATCATGTTGAAAATGGTGATTTTGTGGTTGAATTTGTTGATTCTGAGAATCAGTTAGCCGATATTTTTACAAAACCTTTACTTAAGGAAAGATTTTGTTTCCTTCGAGAATGTCTTGGCATTACCTTATCTATTAATTAAGTACCAGTTTTCTTGGCATTACTCTTTCTGCAAGAATGTGATCACCACCCTGAAGTATTTTCTCGGTGATCGTTAAGACTATGGGTTCTTTTCTCGTTTGCTAAGACTGCTAGTTTGTGGAGATATGTCTCCATTTCTTTTGGACTGTATTTCGGGGTTCCCTTCCCCATACTCTTGGATTGTATATTTGTTTTTGCCTATCCTATTTTTTTTTGTTTTCCTTTTTTATTATGTCAAAGGGGGAGAATAATTATACCTTGCCATAGAGCAAGGCGGAGCATGCTGGAAATCTACACATGAGGCATACAGCAAGGGGGGCATGAATCGAACATGGAAGTCAAATTAAACTCGTATTAATCTTAATTGTCATTATCAAAAAGGGGGAGACTGTCAACTTATGATATTCTGAATAATGACAAGTTGAATTCACATCTCAGGGAATCAAGAGAAGAAATGCGAAGATCACCAGCTTCACCAAGAAGACTGAGTAACACGAGCAAACCGCAACAACCATGGAAATAGATTGACCAAATCAAATCTAAAGGATCTCACCAATCAAGGAATAGATTGACTCAAAATCTACAGCAACCATGGAAATGGATCAACACACAATCAATCTAAAAGATTGATTCAATCAGCCATCATTCCAAAAAGGAAAACAGCACCAGGCAATTAATCAGGACAACAAGCAATTCACACTGATTATGGAACTTATCAAGAAAGATAACAGCTACAAAATAGAAGTCTCAAGACAACAGGCAGGATACAAAGAAGATTAGCAAATGATTCTACATCAGCATCTGTTTCAAGGCAGATTAAATCAAGGATCCAAGATTCCAATCAAGGAAATATTACAAATCCTTGATTGAAGGAAACTTCCTTGGGTTTTCCTGTTAGAGCTAAAATACCATCGCACTACTTGCATATAAAAGAAGTCTCAGACCAACAGTTGAAATTACGCAACTTCACTTGAGCTTATAATACAATCTTATTTTATCTTTCATAAAGCTTTGTAATAACGTGAGTGAAACAATTGAAAAGAAAAGAGAAAGAAAGATTATGAGTGTAGGTTTACAAGTAGAGGAAGTGTCAAGTTAGAACTTCTGATTTGCATATCAGATAGGATCAAATCACAAAAACCTTGTACATCTGAAGTTCACTTCAAAGCTCTAAAGGAAACCCTTGAAACCCAAGGGGACTGGACTAGGCCCCACATCGGTGATCCGAACCAGTATAAAAACTCTCTGTGTTATTTACTTACTGCAAATTATTATCACTGTTTATCTATTCTACTAACGTGCAGGTGAGTCGACTAGCCATTATAGGAAATCGACTGAAGGAAATTTTAATTCACCCCCCCACCCCCTTCTTGACTTTCGTAGGTAATATGGAGTAACTTTGGAATAGGACCTTCCATATTATCTTGATGTCGCGTAACTGTGATTAACAGTATAAGTGGCTCTCTTTCGTTTTCTGATTTTGGATAATTGTGAAAATGTCGTCACTCTATCTTCAATTCGATAATTTTCTGGGTCCATTTCTTGGTAATCTTTCTATTTGAAAAAAAACATTCCATTTAAAGGATTTGTACTTTTCCATTCTATATAATAGTAACAACATTTGGTATCATTTTGAATAATCATTTCATTTCTTTCCTCCCTACATCCTAATTGTGGGATTATATTGTGTATGTTGTTGTTGATTCGTTGTAGTTATTTCTTTCGGATGTGAAAAGATAGATGATTGTGTTGAACTAAGTATTAAATTCACAACAAACACTTTTAGATTATAGATCAAAAGTTTAATTAATCCTTTATTTAAATGGGATCCTACACATATCAAATAAGTAGTACTACAATTCATACTTCTTTCTACAATTTAAGCAAACCTTTTTGCGTTTAAGGGCCTTGGTCTGACCCGCCAATTTTTGTCAGCATCATCATATGAAGTTTTTTCATTAAAGATTTGAGTTTGAGGAGTTTCATCTTGTGCAAATTTGTGTTATTAATTCATAACGAATCCTGTTGTAGCCCCCATATCATTCTCCTATTTTTTTTTCCTCCTCCTATCCTCTTTCTTTTCATTCATAAGCATAGTACGGTGTAGGATTTCTTCTTCAACACTACTGAGTTTATTCTTTTATTTTATCCACATTGAACCTCTTGTTCTTACTGGATGATATTTTAAAATAAAATTGGTATATCACGAGGAGATCATATCTTGAATTAGAGGGATTTTTGTGCAGATTTAAGGTGAATTTAGTTGAATTTTCAAAGAAAAATTCAAGTTTGATTATGAATAATTGAAATTGTCCAGCGCGGCTTTATGAACAACCAACTTGTATTCATGAATTCAAAGATATACTTGCATTCATGTATTTGGAAATCAAGAACAGCAGCAACAATGTTTTAAGATATCACAACTTTGGCGAATGAAGAAGATGAAACCCAATGCCCAAAACTCCCTTGTTTTTTTCTATGTTTCTATACCCTTTTGTTTTTGTTTTTCATGGTATCTAATGCTCTCTATCCATATTTGGAAAGTGAGTGTATCTGAATGTTTATATCTGAATGAACTTCCTCCAATTGAATGTTTTTTATCTAGAAAATATTTATGTGTTATATCTAGGAATCTAGTGAATATGTATGTTGTAGCTAGATTCTATAGATAATGTTTCTGGTTTGAGATCTGAATTTATGGTAATGGTTGAGTTATTTTTCTGGTATATTGAATGTTTAAGTTTTAGCTTAGATTGTACACATAACATTTCTTGTTTGAGATCTGAATTTATGGTGATGGTTGAGTGATTCTTTTGGTGATGATACAAATGTTTCTCATAAAATAATATAAGTGATATAGTGATATATACATGATGCATATAGTCGAATTAAAAAAATTGAAAATACAATGATTCAAAACGACAAACCCTAAAATCAATAAATCACAAGTTGAGAAAGTGTGGATACATCTTAGTTAAGCAAAAGATATAGTGTATCCAACTAAATTAAGTGAACTGAATGACCAACTAACACAATTCAGCTAAAGTAAAGCATGAAATATGAAACGAAATCATTAAAAGCTTTACAAATAGGTATGCAATGATAGCAAAATACTTAAATAAAATACTTTACTTTCTTGGGGAGTTTCTCTAACTGACAACCATCACTAAGAGTTTCGTCATGATACAACGTCTTAACCATGTTTCCAGAACCACCCTATACCTTGCCAGGATATAGGAGGCAACTTAACTTTTGGATCCATCTAAAGGACTTCTTGAAGCTGGTGACGAGTCACCCAAATTACAATACAATATTCCTATCTACACTGGTGGCGCAGGTTATAGGGTTTAAGCTGTCTTAACTCGTATCCAAATCGGTGCTTAATACTATTACCAAAATATATGTATTAATTCTCATAAAATAATACTCATTAGATTGAGTTAGTACTAAAAAGGCCATCTTTAAAGGATTACTAATCTTTAGATTGAAAATTCTTTTGAAAAACTAAATATGCTCTTCTTAAAATAGGAATACTTTTCTCCATGCAAAAATAATACATTTGGAACCATAAGTGGTCTTCTCAAATGACGCTTAAAATATACTTGGACATACATTAAATTTTGAAATCACTGTATGGAAATAATTGCACAAGGCTTTCACAAGTTTCATCAACAAGGGTTCATGTGATAATAAAGTCATTAACAACACAAGAATCAATATGTATTAAGTATTATAGTCTCAATAGTTAAGAAATTAGAACTCAGAACAAGAAACACAAGCCAAATTCAGAATTCATGGAACTTTGGGTAGAACCCTAGATTTATCTCTTAACTGACTGAATTTAGTTGTAGGGCATGAAGACTGACTTAATCCAACACTATGAATAGCCCTACATACCTGGAAGAACAAAGTTCTTGAAGAAACTTTAAGAAGATGCTTGAAACCCCTAGCTTTCGATTCTTGGATCCTTGCTCTAAGTCTTGGGAGAGATTATGACAATGTTAGGGCTGAACTAAACTGAAAGAACCTTATTTAGGTGGAAAACCATCGGGTTAAGGCTTAAAAAGGGTGGGGAAAAGACTGAATTAACCCCACCTAAAATTGGCAGGACCGTCCACAAAGAGGCTTCTACGGTCCGTACTCCCATCTACAGACGTACTATCCACTCATGGTTCCCACTAATGGAGATCGAGTCTTTTAGTTGAACTACGAACCAAGAACCACGACACGTACTACAAACCTCGAGTTGTACCCTTTCTCATACAATGACCCTTTGCCAAAGGCCAGGATCCTTAGGCCTACAAACCACGATGGCCAAGTACGGTCCATACATCCTTTGATGGGCCACACTAGCAAGTCGTAATCAAATCATTGGAGACTCAACTTTCTGAAGATCAACTATTGATAGAATTCTACAATATGTAGTTCCTTGTATGACCTGTACAAGCCGTCGGTAGAACTTAAAATGCCAAAATTTCATCAAGTCTGATATCTATTCAACGAACCTCATCCACGACCCATAGAACCATCCACGAGCCATACTACTGGCTCATGGAATCCCATATAAGACTTACCATTTTCCTGAACTTCAAGAAAGTAACAACTTGCTCATACAGCTCGTAAAATCTTCTTAGGCCTGTAGAATTAGTGCACCAACAACTTTCTACAACTTTTCAAATTCCAATTGACGTTTACAGTTCTGAAGTGTTACATTTATGTAGCATAACCCTAAGGTTTTGTAGTTCAAAGAAGTGAAGGCAAGGTGTATAAGCTTCAACTAGTGTCATTCCATCCACGACCTTTGTTGTTTGCCTATTTTGCAAGTAAATCAATGTGTTTACCACCTTTGCTCAACAAGATTTTGCCAATTTTTTCTTTATAGAGCTCGGTTGCTTGTTGTTGTTACTTATAGGAAGAAGTCTTAGCATATCTAGGATGAACTATTCTTGGTGAATAACAAAAGCAACACTTGTACTTACATTTGACTCAATACCTACTATTTATTCTTCACGCATGTCAACTTCTACTCTTATTTCTTCAGAATTTAGAACATCATCACAAAAAAATTGATTTTGTGTGATGATGTTCCAAGTTCTAATTAGAGAAAAAATTGATAGGCATGAAGAATCAATAGTAGGTATTGAGTCAAATATAAATACAGGTTTACTTCTGTTAGTGCACCAAGAATAGTTCATCCAAGATATGCTAAAAAATTTCCTATAGGGAACAAGAACAACCGAGCTCTGTAAAGAAAAAGTTTCCAAAGTCTTTTTTGGGCAGAGGCGGTAAACACATCGATGTACTTCAAAAATAACCAAACAACAAAGGTTGTGGATGGAATGATACCAGTTGAAGCTTGGAATTGAATAAAACCATCAATAGGACATCTAAAGTTGTTTGGTTCATTGTGTTATAATTATGTACCAGCTGTCAAACGGAGAAAGCTTGATGAAAAAACTGAAAAAGGATTTTTTGTTGGTTATAGAATCTAGGAAAGTTCTTACAAGTATAGATGTGAATGTGGATGAAGATGCTTATTGGGATTGGAATACCTTTCAAGTCTGAAGGACGGATGTTGAACCTACTTTAGAAGATTCAAATGAACCCTGAGGAGGTTCTACCACGTGGAAAGGCTTTTTAATGGAACTTTATCCTTAGCTGGTCGTGACCCAGAAAGCACTAGTTTCGCTTGGTGGGTCGGGAATGCCCGACAACTCAATTTATCTGGTAAACTACTAGACTTGAAAGCAGAGAATGATAAAGATTTTTGTGTTAGAGGTAGTATACCTTTTCCAGAAATCTATGGAATATGTAATCTTGTTTTCCCTAAACCTTCAAACTTTCAAGATGCCAGTGGGATTAAAGAATGGATGAGAGCAATGAAGGAGGAAATAGCCATTATTGAGAAGAACACGACATGGAAACTCTTTGACAAACCTGGAACTAAGCAATTTATTGGGTTTAAATGGGTGTACATAGTGAAGTTTAATGCGGATGTATCTATCAACAAGCACACATCAAAGCTTGTTGTTAAAGGTTATTATCAACAGCCTGGATATGATTAATTTTGCACAGGTTGCAAGAATGGACACCATCAGAATTTTCATTACATTGGCAGCACAAATGAAGTGGAAAATCATGCATTAAGATGTCAAATTTGCCTTCTCGAATAATTTTCTAGAAGAGGAAATTTATGTAGCTCAACCTGAAGGTTTAGTAGTTCAAGGAAGTGAAGTTAAGGTGTATAAGATTCAACGGGTGTCACTCCATTCACAACCCTTGTTGGTAATCTATTTTGCAACTAATCGATGTGTTTACCGCCTCTGCCAAAAATAACTTTGGCAACTTTCTCTTTATAGAGCTCGGTTGCTTCTAGTTCCTTACAGGCATAAGTTTTAGCATATCTGGGATTGAACTATTCTTGGTGCATTGACAAAAGCAGCACATAAAATTATGTCTAACTCAATACCTACCATTGATTTCTCTCCCGAGTCAATTTCTACTCTTATTTCTTCCGACTTTAGAACATCATCACACAAAATCTATAAAACCATGATTTTCTGTGATGATGATCTGAATTCTAAAGAAATAAAAGCAGAAATTGACACACATGAAGAATAAATGGTATTGAGTTAGATGTAACTACAAGTTTTGCTTTTTTCAGTGCACCAAGAATACTTTATCCTAGATATGCTAAAACTTATGCCTGCAAGGAACAGAAGCAATCGAGCTCGCTAAAGAAAAAATGGCCAAAAATTTTTTGGGCAAAGGAGGTAAACACATTGATTTACTTGAAATCTAGATTACCAACAAGTGTTGTGGATGGATGGACACCAATTGAAGCTTGGAATTGCATAAAACTATCAATAGGGCCTCTAAAAGTATTTGGTTCATTGTGTTATACTTATGTACCAGCTGTAAAACAGAGCAAGCTTAATGAAAAATCTAAAAAGCAACTGTGGTTGGTTAGAGCTCTATCTCTAAGGGTTATAGAATTTACAATATTGAATATGGGAAAGTGTTTATAAGTATAAATCTGAAGGTGGATGAAGATGCTTGTTGGAATTGGAATATCTCTCAAGTTAAAGGGATAGAAGTTGAACCTGCATTAGAAGATTCAAATGAAGACTTTATAACAGTACGCTGAACCCTAGTCCAACTCGGTGCTAAGTCTACTCCCAACTGGATTGTGTATAAACAACATAACTGAAATACTGGATAGTTCAATGTTCTGATGCAAATCTGAGAATGAAACATTTATAAACAGATAATGTAACATTCGAAACTGGAGCATGTATATATGTTTAAACTGACCTAGCAAGTGTAATTCATGAACTAAGAGAATCTACACAACTAGGGTTCTGAATTTCATGCAAATAACTAAGCAACAACTTCACGAAAACATGATAATCTGATTAGGTATACTATAACAGCTAATTCACAACAATTATCCAAGGTTTAAGAAACCCTAGGTCTAAACATGATATAGAGAATCAAGAATCTGACTGAATTCTAGGGAACTAGTGGAAGAAAGGAATCCACTAGTGAAATCTCACATACTTAGTGATGAAATCTATGGAGAAATTCTTTCATTTTGGGACTGAAACTTGAAGAATATTGCTGCTTGTTCTTGGGAGGTTTGGTCGACTTTTCCTCTTCTTTTTGCTCTAAGTTTAGCTGATTTTTGGAGAATAAGGGTTCTAGGTAAATCTGACTAAGTTATTAGGCTTATTTTGAGTAAAACGACATAGTTTAGGCATCAAACGACGTAGTTTAAGTGCCCAACGCATAGGGGAAAGGACCAAAATGACCCTAACTTAAGTCTGACGAAGCCCATCCACGGAGGGAACGACGGGCCATCGTTTGACCTACCGGCTGTCGTTTGGATTCATTGGTCAAGTCTGCTCGACAGGGCTTCACTAAACGAGCATAACTATGTGCCCCCGTAGGTTTATCAGTCCCCTTTGTTGGGCATCAGCTTTAGTGATCACGCCAGTCATGCCTTTATACCCCTAGCAAGGTATATTGGGTCCTCTCAATGGGGCATATACATCGAACAGTCATGCCTTTATACCCCTAGCAAGGTATATTGGGTCCTCTCAATAGGGCATATACATCAGACTCCATGTTTAGCTCACGTGGTTTTATGTCGATTAATAGTAGCTCCCACAATCAAACTCCAGTGCATTTGACTAGGTTTTCAATTATATTTCAGCATTCAGTCTCAGTATGTCATGTTCAGGATTGGTACTTGGTCATCGCATTTAGTTCTGTCTTTAGTATATTCCAGCATTTACATTCAATTCAGATTATGTTATTGCTCAGTACGCTTTCTTCAATTATGTGTTTTATTCAGCTATACACTATATCTTGCATGCTCAGTACATTCCAAGTACCGACACACACTCTGCGCTACATCCTTTCGTGATGTAGGTTCAAGCACTCAGCATCTAGATCACACATAGATCGGTTCCCGATCTCCAGTTTAGCAGCTTCAGTGGTGAATCCTCATACTCTGAGGACAATAGACATGTTTTACACTTTAGTCTTTTTATTCAGTTTTCAATTTTGCTAGAATTAGTTGGGGGCATGTCCCAGCAACTCTAGTCAGTTAGAGGCTTTTTCAGACATAGCATTAGATTCATCTTTAGCTTTTGAGTGACTCTTCAGTATCATTAAACTCATAGTCTTTTATAGATTCAGATTAGTATTAGGTATTCCCCACTTTCAGTTAATTATGGTTTTAAGCTTCCGCATAGTATATTTTATTCATTAATCTTTTAGTATGCTTATGATATGCCAGCTCAGGGTTAGCTTGGGTCACTCATTATCCTAGGTCACGTGTTTACGTCCAGGGGGTAGCATCGAGGCGTTACAAATTAGGAAAAGACCCAAAATCCCCTTTAAAGATAACTGCCATACCTTATCGACGATTTGACCTACGATTTGTAGGTCCAACTAGGGACCGTCTTGGTCAACCATCGGTGGGGTTTATAAACTTGTTTCTGGACCCTCGAATGAAGGGACCCATGTATGGTCTATTGGTCAACCTATGATTTGTACATGGCCACCTAAGTCCAACTTTGGCCTTCAAAACATCACTATGTCTGGGACTCACCTACGAGACCTACCTATGACTCGTGCATTAAACGACAGTTTTTCCTGGTAAACCATACAAAAGTATTGGGACTTGACATTTCGACTCATTTAGACTTTCCACCTACGGTCTGTGGTTCGACCTACAGACCGTCGGTACTGGCACCAGATCTAGGAAACCTGCAATTTTTCCTTCTTTAAAATCTGAGGTCTTACATCATTTGTGTTAAAATGCCTCAATTTCATCGTTGAGAGCATTCCTACAGTGACCCAAGTCGTTTATGACTTGTTGGGCCTGTCATCTTAGTCACATGGTCATTCATTTGGTTTTTGCACGAGTTCCTTTGTTTTAGAGCTTTCGAAATATGAACGGTTGACTTCGGTCAAAAGTTCACAAAAATGACCTCAAAATGCAATTATGATGGGTTTAGTAGCTCCATAACATTGAGTTTGGTCTATAACAACCTTTTGTGTGGATCATGAGGCTTCTGGAAAATTTGAAGCCCCATTGTGCATTTTGGAAAAAATGGAGCTCGAGTGTGGGACTCATTTCTTGTCGGAACTACCTCTGTTAGAAGTTTTGACAATGTTGAATTTTGTGGGATAGAATATTTCATTTGTGCGCATAGGATTCTGAATAAATCTGAGCACACCATTGGAGAATTCTAGAAATGGCCAATCCAGCTAATATGCCTCAACTGGTGCAATCCAGTAAAGAGTTCATCGTCATGGGCCCCTTGGCTGCATTCGTGAAGGCTTAGTTTGTATGGTCCACTATTGTGTGGCCATATTACAATTACAAGGGTCTATCCCATTTATCCTTCGCGTTCGTAAGCTCTCCTTATCAAGATCGTGATAAGATGCTAACCCGCGTTGACCACCTTTGGACATTGTGATCATGAGGCTTGACCTCCACGATCGCGAGGATCATTTTATTAGTGGGCCACGATTGTGACCCTTTACCTCACGCTAAGTTAATCCGTCTAGTTTTAAAATAATACATATGTGATCTGTTATTATTCTAAAAAAAATGGTGATATATCCCTCAATTGAGCTCCATTTTTAGTGATTCAATGTCGTGGACATCTAAAAACTTTGTGGCTACGTGGTTGGGTTTTTGGAGAGTGTCGGGGTGTAATGACCCTCTCAATCATTCTTTGTGAAGCCCTTTTGTTTGTCATTTAAAACTCTTCCATATTTGACTTGTTGGGACTGATAGTTCGGTCACCTTGTCGTTCGTTTGGTTTTTATAACTTTTTTTATATAGTGGAGCTTTTAAACCTTGAATAATTGATTTCAATTAAAATTTTAAGAAGACAACCTTAGAATCAAATTTTTCATGGGTCCATCAGCTCCAGAAGGGTAATTTTAGACTAGTGGCATGGTAGATGCAAATCTCGAGGCTTTTGATGCAAGTTTATGCAATTAGGTATTTTATCTTTTAACTTTAGTCCTAAGTTTGACCTGTCACGACTCGAGCCTACACCCTGGATGTGGCCAGCACTCGAGAACCATTGTTGGTCCCCAAGCAAACCCTCAGCATGGCTGACTACAAGCGGAAGACTAACTCAAGCATACATAAGTTTAAAATCTGAATTAAATTCATTGAACTCCAATAGTGAACTTTAAGAAAGTCTGACCAATACTCAAAAGAAAGTAAATACAGAAAACTCTTCAACTATGTTTATCTATGAAGCCTCTACTATTAAACAAAGATATCGAGACAAGACCCACGATATCTCAAAACTACTAACTGTAAGCTAAAGGTAAAGTCCTCTGAAATATAAGAAGGCTCACCAAAGTTGACTGGAATATCACATGACATCAACAAAACGCATGTATCTGCATCATGAAATGATGCAGGCCAAATGGATCAGTAGGGTAAATGGCTCAGTACGTGGAATATACGAGCATGCAAGGGGAATTCTAAAGCATAAACATAGGCTTGAACTTGATAAAAAAGAAACATACTTACCTCTTCTCAACTCTGTAACACCCCGTATCCAAAAACAGACCGAACCAATAGATTTCCAGAAGTTGCAAGTGCAGCCCATGGTTGCCACCCAAGGATTGTAGGGTGACCCATGATCCGTTTTGGTGGCCCATGGATGGCCACCTACAGCCCCCCAAGAATCAGCCAAAAATTTCTTCTAAGGCATGACCCACGACCAGACCCACAGACCATAGGTCAGACCACGAACCGTGGTCCAGGTCAGTGGATCGAGGCCTCAGAACCTGGTCTCTAAAGTCGATCAACGGCTGACAGGATGGACCGTGGGTCAGTCCACGGACCATCGATCAGTCCGTAGATCGAGACCCTCAGGACCCCAGAACTTATCCTCTGAAGTCGATCGACGGACTGACAGGACAGACCATGGGTCAGTCCACGGACCGTCGATCAGTCCCATCGGTGGCTTCAGCATATTTAAAGTCAGGGGTCGTTTGGTCTTTTGCTCATGTGTTGGACCCCTAAACTACGTAGTTTAACCCCTACACTATCTAGTTTTGGTCAGTTTTAGCCTAGTAAACAAATTAGAACCTAACCTAATCAATTATTCACAAAAAAATCATCAAACTTAGACCAAAAATGAGAGAGAATGTCGAGAATGTTAGAACACGCAGAAAGATTTCTCCGTGAATTTTGACACCAGGTATGTGAGATTTAACTAGTGGCTTCCTTTCACCCATTAGGTCCCTAGATTTCACTTAGAATCCTGATTCCCTTAATATTATCTAGACCTAGGATTTCTTGAATGTTAGAAATTGTTGGGTTTTAGTTGTTAGAATGATCTAAATCATACTATCATGTTATTGCTTAGTCTTGCATGAAATTCAGAACCCTAGTTTTATAGATTCGTTTAGTTCATAAATTACACATGCTAGGTCAGTTTAAACAGATATACATGCTTCAGTTTACGAATGTCACTTTATCAGTTATAATTGTTGCATTCTTAGAGTTTGCATGTCAGTAATTGAGTTATCCAGTACTTCACATTTCAGTCATAATATTACTTATTTATATTCTAATTGGGAGTAGCTTAATATGAGTGGATTAGGGTTCAACGTACCCGGATAGTCCCAGAACTATGTGCCCCCATAGGTTCATAAGTCCCCTCTTTGGGCATTAGATTTTAGTGATCACGCCAGTCATGCCTCTGTACCTCTGGCAGGGTATATTGGGTCCTCTCGATAGGGCATATACATCGGACTCCACATTTAGCTCATGTGGTTTTATGTTGGTTATTAGTAGGCCCCTTACAGTCAAATTCTATTGCATTGACCATGTTATCAGTTACAGTTAGATTTCAGTCTCAGCATGTTATAAACTTGGTCTCTATACTCAGTTAGTTCATGTTCAGTATTCTTAGTATAGTATCATGCTTATCTCTTATCATTGCTCAGATATATGTTTTGGTTCACTTATGTTTGTTGTTCAGCTTTATTCTATCCTTCATTCTCAGTAACTTTCAAGTACTGACGCATACTCTGCGCTACATCTTCTCATGATGTAGGTTCAGGTTCTCAGCTTCCAGATCACGCATAGATCGGTTCCCGATCTTCAGCTTATTAGTAGCAGTGGTGAGTCCTCATTCTCCAAGGACGATAAACATGTTTCCTTTACCTTTAGTCTTAGTTTCAGTTTTTTGCTAGATTTAGGTGGGGCATGTCCCAGTGTTTCTAGTCAGTAGAGGCTTTATTTTAGACATAGTTAGATTCAGCTCTAGCATTTAAGTTTGACTTTTCAGTTGTTGTTAAACTCTCAGCTTTTATATATTCAGATAGTTTATGGGTATTCCATATCATTTCAGTTTACATGATGATTTAGCTTCCGCACAGTATTTCTTTACTTGAGTTTATTTAGTATGCTTATGATATGCCATCAAGGTTAGCTTGGGATCACTCGTGATCCTAGGTCCCTTGTCCGTGTCCTGGGGTAGCTTCGGGGCGTGACAAACTTTGTATCAGAGCACTAGGTTTAAGAGTCCTAGGATGTCTGAAAAGTTGCACTAAGTAGAGTCATTTTCATGGGTGTGAAGTGCACAACATCTAATGAGAGGGAGGCTACAAAGTGTTTTAGGAAAACTTCATTTTATTGTTACTCTTATTGTGCGTTAGGTATGATCTAATTCCTCGTTTCTAACTTGACGTTATGCGCATTCAGATCATGCCTCCTCGTAGACTTACGAAAGGAATGCGAATGCCCGAAATGGTAATGCAGCTCCTCAAGTCCCAGATTAGAAAGTTTCGAATACTGAGTTTTGGAACACCATTCAGCTTTTGGCTCAAAGTGTGACTAACCAAAACAACCAGCATGTTCAAATTCCTTCAAATGCTAGTGGTGGACAGGATTCGCAATTTTGTTAGGATGAATCTGCCTGAGTTCTTAGGATCACAGATTGGTGAGGATCCCCAAAACTTCATAGATGAGGTCAAGAAGATCTTTGGAGTGATGCAAGTGACATGTAATGATAGGGTAGAGTTG
Organism: Solanum acaule; assembly: GCA_036250505.1. Classification (NCBI taxonomy): domain Eukaryota; kingdom Viridiplantae; phylum Streptophyta; class Magnoliopsida; order Solanales; family Solanaceae; genus Solanum; species Solanum acaule. The sequence continues at coordinate 3,023 of JAJOOR010008542.1, read as the reverse complement.
GCATCCTATCAGCTTAAGGATGTAGCTCATATCTAGTATACTCAATGGAAAGAGAATAGAGGTACAGATGCAGCTCCTATCACTTGGGAATGCTTTAGTGAGACCTTTCTGGAGAGATTCTTTCCCAGAGAGTTGAGGGAGGCAAAAGCTCAAGAATTCATGAATTTGAGGCAGGGTAGTATGACAGTCCAAGAGTATGGACTCAAGTTCACCCAACTCTCCAGGTATTCTCCTCACATGGTTGCCGATTCCAAGGCATCCGACTTAGTGAAAACAGAGTGTAGAAATGCTATGTTGCTGGAAAATATGAACATATCTAGGCTCATGACTCATGCTTTGTAGGTTGAGGGTGATAAGCTTAGGGAACAAACTAAGGATAATAAAAAGGCTAGAACAAGCAACTATGAGTATTCTCAACATAAATTAGGTGGTGGAAATCGCTCGCAGTTTCAGCAAAAATCTTCTGCTCCAGCACCTTCATCAGCTAGTGTTCCATCCTCGAAGTTCCGACAGGATCAGAAAGGTATAGGTCATCAGGATCTAAGTCTCAGGGGAGTATTTCAGGCACCAGAACCTACCCAACTTGTCCAAAGTGTGGTAAGAACCATCCGAGCGAGTGTCTTGCATGAAAGGAAGGATGTTTTGGGTGTGGTAAGTCTGGTCATAGGTTGAGAGATTGTCCTTTTGCTAAATAGGGTCAAGGGGGCAATAATGGTGGAGCTCAATCCACAACTTCAGTAGCACCAACAAGCCGCCCGACTCAGCAAAGTAACTCATCTGGTATAGGTGGCAGTCAGCGCCAAAACAGGTTGTATACTCTTCAAGCTCGCCAAGATCAAGAAGATTCTCCTGATGTAGACACTGGTACGTTACGAGTTTTTAACTTAAATGTTTATGCATTATTAGACCCAAGGGCTACTCTTTCCTTTGTAACGTTTTATATAGCAGTCAACTTCGATGTTAGTCCAAAAACTCTCTCAGATGCCTTCTCAGTCTCTACTCCAGTCGGTGACCAAGTTAAAGCTAGACGGGTATACAAAAATTTCCCTATCACAGTCTCCCAGAAAGTCACCTCAGCATATCTTGTAGAGTTAGAAATGGTAGACTTTGATGTCATTCTAGGCATGGATTGGTTATATTCTTGTTATGCATCAATCGATTGTAGAACTAGGATTGTTCGTTTTCAGTTTCCAGACAAACCAATCTTAGAATGGAAGGGTAGTAGCTTAGCGTCTATGGGTCGATTCATTTCTTATCTTAAGGCCAAAAAGATTATTTCAAGGGTTATCTCAACCATCTAGTTTGGGTTAAGGATTCAAGCTCTGAAACCCCAACTTTTAAGTCAGTTCCTGTAGTTAATGAGTTCCCAGAAGTGTTTCCAGAAGATTATCCCGGAGTTCCTCTCGAAAGGGAAATCAACTTTGGAATTGATCTCCTTCCGAATACCCAGCATATTTCTACTCCTCCTTATAGAATGGCTCCAACTGAGCTTAAGGAATTGAAAGAGAAATTGAAAGACCTTCTAGATAAGGGCTTCATCAGACCAGTATTTCCCCATGGGGTGCACCAGTGTTATTCTTAAAAAAGAAAGATAGTTCTCTCAGAATATGCATTGAGTATAGGCAGTTGAGCAAGGTCACAATCAAGAATAAGTATCCTATCCCCAGGATTGATGACTTGTTTGACCAACTTCAGGGTACTAGTCATTTCTCAAAGATAAACCTCAGATTCGATTATCATCAGCTTAGAGTCAGAGATATTGACATCCTAAAAACAGCCCTCAGAACTCGATATGGTCATTATGAATTCGAAGTTATGTCATTTGGACTAACCAATGCTCATGCAGCTTTCATGGATTTGATGAACAGAGTGTTCAAGTAGTATTTGGACTTGTTTGTTGTCATCTTTATTGATGATATCCTCATTTACTCTAGGAATGAGGAAGAATATCAGTCTTTGTACAGAAGTTGTTCATTCCATTCTCGTGTTTGATTTTTGTCTTCATTTTTCATTTGCTTATCTCAATCACGTGAATACTGCCAAGCACATCCAGAATTCCAACGTTCAAATTTCAAAAATACATTTTTCTCAACTCAAAGTCCCGCCCAAAATCCCAGTTTCATTTCCTACAAATTCTACCTCATATCTTCAATGAAAGGGGATACTCACAAGAACATCACCATACCAGTCGAACTTATACATAACATTTAGCTACCATCATCCTTGTTGGAACTCTTACATTTTCTGTTTACTTTTCTTTAAAACTCATTTAGTTTGAAGTCCGAATTTGTTCATAACGAGAGAGTAGATTCAAAGCCGACGACCTAGGCTCACTGCCCCCCAACAGGTGATGTTCACCTCTCCGTTCTCTCTGTTTCTTCATTACCGTATTGAAATGTGATGTCGTGATGCTTATTTGGAGAAAGTAATATATATCAAAAAATGATCTCTGCTCACTTTTTTTTTAGCCATAATAACAGTGTTGTTGGTTGTAGGATTACATATTTACATGAATATAGTTGTTGTTGTTTTTTGGTGACTTTACACTAATAAGAAATTTGTAGTTTTTTTTTCTAAGCAGAATCTTGTTTAAAAGAATTATCATTATTTTTCTTAGTCAGAGATCACGTCTACTTGATTCCATTGTGGCTCTGTTTCATGTTTGTGAGCATACTATTTTAGACCTTTGGTGCATATTTTGCTAACATAAGCTTGTGCATAAGTTGTCATTTTTAAGGGAACGTCATAAAATTCGCCAAGACTCATGCATTATATTCCATTGTTCATGCTTAATAGAAATGATATTTCGTTAAAAATATAAATTTGCTGCGTTTGAGATTTAACTTGTGCTGAAAATAGTTTATTATGATTTAACTATTGTTAGTTAGTTTAAGAAAAAAATCATCAATGCTAAATGAATGTCTTGTTTAGGTGTTTGTATATTTCTTGTTCCAAATAGTATATATGATGTATAGTTCTACTTGATCTTATATCTAATTTATTTAATATGACTTAAAGTCGAA
>JAJOOR010008541.1:0-51717 GCA_036250505.1 Solanum acaule | reverse complement strand
ATAATTCTATAACATTCTACTTGCATCAATCAATACCCACACTTTAAGATCCAATTTGAGAAAATAGGGTAATTCATGGATTCTTGAGGAATTCAACTTAAAATCATATAAAATCACCAATATATCCATAAACAAACATAATTCAATCATTTAAAATGAATTTGAAAGGAATCCATGAGACTGAAGTCAAACCCTAACTTTTGGGTTTTCTAACTTTGAAATTGGGGGTTTTGAAGGGGATCCATGGGTGAAGGCTACCCATGGATGAAGAGCTACCATAACTTATTGAAGAATTCCCACAAATTTGAGGAGAAAATCTTGATTCTTCAACCCTAGTTTCACCTTTCTTCTTATTTTTCCTTGGAGTTCTAGAGAGAGGATTTTGGGGAAAAGTTGGTTATTGATTTGGGTTTTGGGATTTAAGAGGTGAACGAGTTGGTTAATAGCTTAAAAAGGATTATATAGCTGTATTAAAACTTCACAAAATGACCTCACTTAATACTAATTAAAAATGAAATTACCTAAAACCCCTTAGCCTTAACCGCCCCTAGGACAGTCCACATGTCCCCATCCACGACCCCCACCTACGGGGCATAGACTAACCCACAGACCGTACCAGTGGGGCATGGGTTAGGGTATGCAGCTCTAATGTTGGTCCTTTGACCCATGACACCCAACCAGGGGGTGTGGTTCCACCTACTGGCGTGAGTCCTATTTGTAGGTGTCCCATTTTTGGGCAGTTTCTAGGGACTGTTTTGGTTTCTCCTCAAGGACCCTTGGTTTGTCCTTCGGGGGTCGTACCTTGACTTTTAACCCCTAAACCCTTCATTCTAAGTACGAGAAGAAAATTTTATGACTCTAACCCTTACGACAAGCTCTAGTTAAGCCTACTAGTTTCCGGGGTGTTACATTATCTCCCCCTTGGGAACATTCATCCTCCAATGACGATCTAGACACCTTACGAAATTAAAGACTCAAGGCTAGCAGCCCATCATGCATGAAACATCAAAATAATACACAATTCAAAGGAGGAAATATCAACTCAATCTCAACATACTCAATAGAACACAAGGAAGTAGGAACTACATCTAACAGCCCATTATGCATGAAAATTTCAACATTTCTCAAACTCATTGGAGGAACTACCTTCTCCAACTCAAAGCATGCTCAACTCAATAGCATGAAGCAAATTATGCAATTACTCTCAAAAGCATATTAAAGCATGCTTGACAACTCATCTCATGAAGCATATAGACAATTCATACTAAATGCACAACAACATGAGGAACACATAAATCATGAAAACTCATTTTCTCACTAAACATGAATTCCATCAAGAACATGCATAACATAAGGAAATCATGGAAATTTCTAAAACACACATGACTCCAAATCATAAAACAAGCCAAGAGAAACTATTTGTCTCAACCAATAATAGGAATAGAAGAAGATAGATGAGGATATCGAGACTCTCAACAATCTTGCTATCTAAGCATACCATCTCCCCCTTGGGAGTAAGTCCCCTACTAAAACCTCAAGTACCACTTCTTTCAAACAATCCCAACTAAGGCTAACATCAAAGTCTAAAAAGTAGCATAGGGATCTAATAAAACATTTGCATCTATAGGGAACTATCAACATACCGGTGCCTTCATCCGGAGAGACTTCTTGGTCATTTCTAGACCGTAGTGCATATAAGTGACCATAATTTGGAGCATTGGGTTCCGTACCACTAGGAGGAGCTTGGTTGGCCTCTCTCCCTTTTGCCGTGAGTGTAGGGAAATTCTTCACTTGATGATCACTCTTGCCACAACCATAGCAACCGTCCGTACCGGCTAGGCACCTACCATGGTGCTTCTTTCCACATTTCGTGCAAGTAGGCTTAGGTAATGGAGACCCACTACCTTTCTCTTGGTTAAACCTAGGGGTATTGGAAGAAACTTGACCAGAATACCTTTGTTTAAACTTAGGTCTACATTGTCCGTCGGACTTATCATTAGAGAAATTCCTATCACCGGTTCTAGCTCTTTTCACCTCCCTATTCTTTTTCCTAAGTTTTAACTCTTTAATTTGTTGGGCATGCACCATGAGACGTGAGATATTCATATCACCAATGAGCATTGCCGAACGACATTCTTCCTCTACCAAGTCGAACACTCCCATCACAAACTTATTCATTTTAGCCCTTGAGTCCACCACTATAGTTGGAGCATACTTGGATAGTTGGGTGAACTTAAGAGCATACTCTTTCACACTCATACCTCCTTGATGGAGGTTAATGAATTCTTGCGTCTTCCCTTCCCTCAACCCTAGGGGAAAGAACCTATCAAGGAATGCCGATTTGAACATCTCCCACTCTATGGGACCCGCTCCTATTGGCCTCTCATACTTCCATTGCTTATACCATACTTGAGCCACATTTTTCAATTGATAAGTGTCTAGCTCCGCTTTTTCTACCAAAGTCACCCCCCATGATATCAATTATTTTGTAAACCTCATCCAAAAATTCTTGAGGGTATTCTTACACCTTGGAGCTGGAACTCGGGAGGGTTCATTCGAGCAAAATCCCTAACCCTAGAAGCGGCCGAATTCACACTAGGGTTCACATAAGTCCCAACATCTCTATTGGCTTGGGCCGTCATCGCTTGGGCTTGAGTTGTCACCGCTTGAGCTTGAGCCGTCATGGCTTGGGTCAACATTAGAAAAGTCGAAGGATTAATCGGAGCTTGATTATCTTGAGGAGCTTGATTCACCTGAGGAGTTTCTTCATTGACATTGTCACCCCCCATTCTTCTTGTGTTAGCCCTTCGTGTATTCATATCCTGAAGACATAAAAGACGGATTAGGAGAGGGACTTTATAGAGTTAAACTATACGGCATGACTTCAGAGTAATGAAAGAACTGTAGTTTCCTAAACATCTTATAGCCTCTCATTCATAAATGTGGCGCGCTTCACACTATGAACAAGACTCTAGTAGACGTGGCTTATGAGACATCAACCTAGAATCATTCTAAACCTTGTGCTCTAATTACCAGGTTTTTCACTACCCATGAGTACCCCCTAGGTATGACAAGGCGTACTTAACCCCGAAAGGTCTCATACAAGCCCCTTAGCATATCATAACATAAGATAAATAGAAATGATGTAGAATTTAAAACTATATCCATACAATCGAAGCCATTTATAAAAGCAAGCGAAAGTCTAGACTTCTCTCAATTAGCCATCTATACATTCTTTGAATCAAATAGGGACACAACCCTTACAATATAGTTAGAAAATGAAATAAATAGAAGGGAACTACAATGAATCGTACGTCCTCAAATCTTGAGGACTCACCAGAAACTAGGAGAATAGTCAATCCAAGCATGAACCAAAAGAAGATCACCTTAAGAACCGGACCTTACACTTGTAGAAAAATGTAGGAAAATATAGGTTAGTACAAAAATGCACTAAGTATGATAGCCATGGATAAAAACCTTTAAAACATGCTAAAAAGGACATTTTAATTGAAAAGCATGCACTTTACCAAGTTTGAGAATCATCATGCACATTAGTATAAAAGCATAAGTCATAAGCATATTCAACATATAGATCACCATAGCATAATAAAACCGTCTCATAAGTAACCCTAATTCATACTTGTGCAATGCATAGATAAGATCCCATAATCCCATCTATACTAAGTATCACTTTTAGGCCACCATAGTCATACTTACCATTCTTTGATCTCATCATTTGTTCATATTCATAGACAAGGAAACTTTCACATTTACTAAGTCATATCAAGGAAAGCAACTCATAGCAACAATCCACATTAAACATAGTTCATTAGAAATAGCCTTCATATCAACATACTTAGTAGCATCATCATAAGCATATTCATTTCATAAATCTTTATAGCATAAAAGGAACACACCATAAGTACTCTCATAGCCTACTTGTGTAATGCATGGATGAAGTCCCATACCACCATCCACACTAAGTAGAGCTTATTGAGTTACAATAGGTTCAGAATTCATATTCTTGTTAATAGTGGGAATAAGCCGTAACGGACATAGACCATGTGAGTTTAACATGGAATCTGGTGTCAAGCCCCACGCCGAAAAGAGGTGTCCTACTTTCCTAAGGTAGAACTAACATGTATTAGCTTTTAGGTGGATCCACTAGTTAAAGACCTATGGGGGAACATAGTTATGGTATACGGAGGTTTTTACTAGAAATCCGGTCATACATAGGGAGAACTTCCACCTCACAATATCCACCCGATGCTAAGTATTAAATTCTCACAGAGTAGTTAATTCTCTATTAACATCATTACTGATGAAATGGTGCCCTTAGCCTTACGATTCAAGGTATATCATTCGAATATCTCATAGACTCTTCATGAAAGGGTTACCATTGGACTACCAATTCAAGGTTCATCATCAGAATACTTCATTGGTCTCTCATGAAAGGGGTATCATTGGCCAACCGATTCAAGGTTCATCATTAGAATAGCTCATTGACTCCTCATGAAAGGGGTACCATTGGCCTACCGATTCATTTTGGTGAGAAAAGTCTTCCACAACATGTCATCATAATCCATAAGTGTATAATTGAGAATAGCCTTTCAATCAACACAACATCATTATCATAATCATGTAAACTTCATTCATAAGTGTGTGTGTTTGAGAATTGTCCTTCAACAACACCACAATTATATCATAGTAATAATCACTTTACTCTCAAAGTGTTCTTAAAACATATACATAAACCTCATAAACATGCATAATTCTCATACTTTGTCCTTCAAGGACCATGGATCATAATTTATCAACACATCTAGAATTACTACATTAGACATGGGTGATAACATAATTCAAGTAATCAATTCATTACATTCATAATTCTATAACATTCTACTTGCATCAATCAATACCCACACTTTAAGATCCAATTTGAGAAAATAGGGTAATTCATGGATTCTTGAGGAATTCAACTTAAAATCATATAAAATCACCAATATATCCATAAACAAACATAATTCAATCATTTAAAATGAATTTGAAAGGAATCCATGAGACTGAAGTCAAACCCTAACTTTTGGGTTTTCTAGCTTTGAAATTGGGGGTTTTGAAGGGGATCCTTGGGTGAAGGCTACCCATGGATGAAGAGCTACCATAACTTATTGAAGAATTCCCACAAATTTGAGGAGAAAATCTTGATTCTTCAACCCTAGTTTCACCTTTCTTCTTATTTTTCCTTGGAGTTCTAGAGAGAGGATTTTGGGGTAAAGTTGGTTATTGATTTGAGTTTTGGGATTTATGAGGTGAATGAGTTGGTTAATGGCTTAAAAAGCTTATATAGGTGTATTAAAACTACACAAAATAACCTCACTAAATACTAATTAAAAAGGAAATTACCTAAAACCCCTTAACCTTAATCGCCCCTAGGACAATCCACATGTCCCCATCCACGACCCCCACCTACGGGGTGTGGACTGACCCATGGACCATACTGGTGGGGCGTGGTTTGGGGTCTGCAGCTCTAATGTTTTTCCCTTGACCCACAACACCCAACCATGGGGCATGGGTCTACCTACTGTGCGTGAGTCTGATCCGTAGGTGGCCCATTTTTGGGCAGTTTCTAGGGAATGTTTTGGGTCCCCTTCAAGGACCCTTTGTTGGTCCTTGGGGGGTCGTACCTTGACGTTTAACCCCTAAACCCTTCATTCTAAGTATGAGAAGCAAATTTTAGGACTTAACCCTTACAACAAGCTTTAGTTAAGCCTACTAGTTTTCGGGGTGTTACAGCAGGATATCCAACAATTTTATAGCATTGATCCTTAGAATGACCTTTGCATTCACAGTGTTCACATATAAGAAATGACTTTCTAGCTTTGTAGCGTCCTCCATAAGTACTAGCATCATTGTTGTATCCACCACCAAATCCTCCTGAGTATGACCCACCTACTCCCCTTGGAATTGAGCCTTTAGATGTGTCTGCTCCACCACTATAGGTGTTGCCTCTGTGAGTATACATTGATATTCCTTCTATCACCCCTTAGCTAGTGGAAGTAGAACTAGCTAGATTTCTCTGACTCTCTTGGTCAATAAGAAGAGCATAAGTCTTGTTAAGTGTTGGAATTGGACTCATAATGAGAATATGACTCCTAGGAGTTGAGTATGACTCATTTAGTCCCATTAAGAACTGCAAGAGTCTTTTATAGTCATAGTTTTCACCAAATTTATTTGACTCTGGACAGGGAATACTGGGATAAGGCATAAGAGCATCATATTCATCCCAAAGTTCTCTTAGCCTAGAATGATAGTCAACAACATACATAGTCCCCTGAATTAGTGTGTGAATCTCTCTATGCAATTGAAAAATCCTAGATCCATTTATTATATCAAACCTTTCTCTTAGGTCTAACCAAACTTTGCCTGCATTAGAAGCATACACTATATAGCTTAGAAGTCTTGGTCGTACAACATTCATAATCCAGCTTAACACTACAGCATTACATTTTTCCCACTGATCGAACAAAATTGGTTCAAACATGGATTTAGGAAATCGTCCATCTACAAAGCCTAACTTGTTTTTCCCCACTAGTCCAATCCTAAAGGATCTACTCCACAAAGCATAGTTTTCTAAACTAGTTAACTGAAGAAAAATCAAAGAATTACCTGGAGTATCAGTGTGTTGAAGAAATAATGGGTGATTGTGATCTATTACTAAAAATATGGCTTGACTCGTAGTTCCATTTCCAGTGCTTGTTTCCTCGGCTGCATTTCCATTCGTCATTGCTATTAGCTTTACTTTTGATGCTTCCTTTCAATTCACCTTTGGACAGTGATGAATCTGAGCACTTCTTATTTAGTTTCTTCGCCTTTGGCCTTTCACGATCAAGAGCTCTGATACCATGTGAAATTAGGTCTTGGACCAAATTCACACCCCAAAAGCTAGATCAAAGGGAGGAGGATTAACCAAACCTTATAAGGAGTCCACCATCTCATTAACCACCAATGTGGGACTTTTTTTCATTCTTTAACACCCCACCTCACGCCCAGTGCTTAGCATCTGGTGCGTGGGAAATTTTGATTTTTTGGGGGGACCCCAACATTGGGTGAAATGGGCCCTACTCTAATACCATGATAACTCCATGAATGGAGATTGCATATCAACACATGTTACAGAGCATTTAGAAGAAAAAGAGAGAAGAGAATTGTATTAATGTCTTCGTGCAATGAATTTGTACATGTATGTCCTTTTGTACTAGTCTACTAATGAAAGAGTACAAAATATCTGTAACAACTTTGTAACTGACTACTGCCACCTCATCAGTCTTGTAACTAACTTTTAAATGCTACACCTAACACAACCATACAGCTTGTTAGTTCTTACTACTCTTGCTAACATAGTGTGTTTTTGATAGAAAATAATTCTAGGCATAGTTTTATAGCATAATCATTTGTTCAAATATCTTTGTTTTTCTTTTAGTTACACTTACCTTCATTATCGCATTCTGAAATCAAAGTTTTTAATTTATATTGTTGGCTATGTTCTTATTCGCCTAAAGTTAGTTACTCTTTATGAAAGTCTTGAAAATGGAGTGGTGCAATAAGTTTCATAAAATAATTATTGAATTCATAGATAGAGTTTCGAATGCAGATATATAATTAGGCTATTTATAACTTGTAAAGGAACTTGATCATATGAAGAATTAGTTTGACAGTGCGTTGTATAAGCACACGAGAGACTACTAATTCACCGATTGTGATAATTGATATTCAGCAATGGTGCCTCAAATAGTTACTTGCTTTCGTGTAGCCTTTCTGTAACTCTTGTTCTGTATGTATATTGTTAAACTATAGTTTGAGCCTAACAATAGTCTAAGCTTCATTTTAAAGTTGGTACTTTGAAGTCTGCTATATGCCTCTAGTTTAGGTACAAAAATTGTTTTTGTAGGTTTAAACTATATGACATGCTCTTTGTATTTATTTGTTTTTAGTTTTGTTTTCAAAGTTTTTTGACGAAGTTGGGAAAGGATATGGATGGAGAAAAGTTGTAGTTTGCAGCTATATGCCTACAACTTGCAGCTTTCGTCCTAATTGCATTTGGTAGAACGAGAATAGATATGACCTATTCGAGTATATCTCTTATAAGAACAATGGATCTGCTTTGGCATTCAATTTGTCAATGCTATCTCTTATTTTTTACCACGAAAAAAAATTGAACTTGCGAAAATCTCCAATCCAAAGTCACCTAAATAAACAACAAAATCTTCATCCAAAAGCACATTATTTGTTTTGGTGAAGTTGTAACTTACTAAGTATCCTTAGTTGTCCAATAGACTCAGGAATCATATCAGTAATATTATTTTTCTCGAGGCCAAGTACTTGCAGGTTGTCAAGGTATAAAATCTTTATGGGAATGTTTCCATGGATTTCTCAAGAACACTGAGAAATAAATCAGTAATTATGGCTGAAAATGTACAACATAATTCAAGAAAGAGAACCACCAAATGTAAAAATGTTGCAGGATCTCCAAAATTTACAAAGTCATGGTTGAAAATATGTAACGTTTCTACAAAGACTATGTCTACATGTTGTCACGATCCAAAAATAGATGTAATGGCACCTGTCTTTTCCAACCAAGACAAGTTAGCCTCAACCCAACGAAAATGAAACAAAAGCAGAAAACAGTAAAATCAAGAACAACATAAAGCAAAAAACTTAATCTTCTATTAAAACCCCCAAAATCTAATGGTCACTGTGCAAGCCACTAAATACATAAGTGTGGAATTTAGAAATAATTACAAGTCTCAAACTTTGTTTCTCAAATAGAACAAAGTGTAAGAAAAGGAAAAATAGGGTCCGCCGAATGAAAAGCAGTTACCTCTTCAAGTCCATGAGGAGCCTCGAGATCAGGTGAAGGATAAAGAGATCACACGAGTCTAGGCTCGGAAACTAAATAAGTGTAGAAGCAAGGGGTGAGTACCAACAACACGGTACTCAACAAGCAACCTACTAAACAAAGAAACTAGCTAGAAATCAAACATCCCCTTACTCTCCAACCGAACCTCCTCAAACTACAACCTGCACAAAAATCAAACCAACCTAGCAATTCTATAATACGCGGCGCACAAGCCCAATATTCACAATTCAATCTTCACAATTTACCAATCAAACAAATTAAATAAGTCAATCTCAATAACAAGTAGTTTAGTCACATATAACAAGTACATCAATCACAATCCAAAAGTCAATCACGCATAAACATCAAGTATATCAAGTCACAATGATCATCATTAGTCGGAACCATTTCCCATCGACTTTATAACGCTCGCCGGTAAAAACCTCGGCATGATAACACTCTCCGACAAATACCTCAGCATAATAACACTCGCTAGCAAAGACCTCGGCATAACAATACTCGCCGCCAAAGATATCAGCATAATAACACTCGTCGGCAAATACCTCGGCATAATAACAATTGCCGGCAAAGACCTCGGCATAATAAAACTTACCAACAAAGACCTTAGCATAATAACACTCATCCCATGTCTTATCATTGTGTTCACAATCAACGAATACAAGCAATATCACACCACATGGAAGAGACAACAAATCATACAATTTAAGTACACTATCATGCTTTCAAGCATATCATCAGTCAATCATCAAGGGTCACAATGAGGCAATTCACATTATCATGTTCATCACATAGCCTTTTTTTCATTTCAACCCCTCTTTATGCATTTAGATAGAACAAATGGACAATTTAAAACCTTCACCTCTTTCTCATTACTCCCAACATGAAATCAATGAAGGAAGTATACGAATTCAACTACAATACAATTAGGTTTAGGAAGTCACTTGCCTTAAATCAATCAGCAATCACTCCAATAGTTGAGTCTTCCCCATCCGAATCACCTCCAAAGCTCTACAATCTATGCACAAGCAAGTATTACCAATCACTTTCCAGAAACAACAACAGCCACAACAATTCCCTTGAAAGACGGGTTAATTACCACAATATCCAACTCCAAAAAATTAAGGTTTGAATCTGAAATTTAATACTTGAAAACTTTACTCAAGTCTTTATGAACTCATTAGGGAAAATTATTTCAAAATAGGACTTGAAATCAGTTCACAAATTCCATTTTATCTAAGAAGTTGAGTTCTTGAAAAACGTCATCATTTACCAATCATAACCTCATATTTTGATGTTAATACTCATAATTAATCAAAGGAAAATGAAGGTTTAGGGTAAAAAGCACTCACTCAACTGATCTAGAACAAAAATCCCTTCAACATTCGCCACCAAAGGTTCCCCAAGTTCAAAAATAGTAAAATGGGGCTTAAACCCCGAAATTTGCATGACAAAACCCTCCCACGTATCACACAAGCGACATGGGTGTAACACCTCAGATTTCGAAAGAACTAAAGAGAAATTCGTACGAGTCACCATCAATTTCTAGTTTTGGATCAACTTTAATCGACCATATCTTTTAGCACATAAAGAATTAGGTGGCCCATGAGATATCAAATTGAAGGACTTTGAGTCCTCTTTCCAAAGCTGCCAAGTTTGGTAAATTTCAAGCTCGGAGTAAAAATTTATGCCTGTTTGAGTGAAGCCTCACTTTTAAGGCATTTCATCCATTTTAGAAAAGGGTATTTTCATCTTTTCCTTTTTCCCACTAGGCTTAGCACATTTTTCCTGACCCAAATAAGGGTCTAATAAGATGCTAAACCATTCTTTGTCGTTCCTAAACACTTAGAAAAATAAGAGAAGAGTACAAGAGGAGAAAGAGCTAGGTTTTGAGCGTTCGTCAAGATCTCGTCAATTTTCACCAAGAACATTGTTCTTTCCAGGTATGTAAGGCTTCCCACAGTGATGGACTTTTTCTTCCTCACGCCATACATCTAATTTATGAGTAAAAATTGTTGTATCTGAAAGATTCTTGCATAGTTCTTGATTTTTGTTCAATTATTTAACAAAGGAGGTTGTGAATTCTTTTGTATTGTGGATCGTTTGTAAGAGTCATGTTTCGAGGAGATTTTTATGAGAATTTTTATGAATTTGTGTTGGGTTTGAGAATCAAGAAGAGTTTAGGAGGAATCATTCAATTCTAAATGAGTTAGGACCCTAAATTGAGAAGAAAATTTGTTTGGTTTTCTGGGTAGGGGGGATAGGGCAGCGCACCACCCATAGCGCCAAGGCTGAACTTCAGTAGTTCAGGCCCTAGCGTGACGCGCCAGCAGTGTGTCAAGGCCTGACTTCTAAAGTTCAGGCCCTAGGGTGATGCACCAGCAGTACGCCAGGGTCATCTGGTCCTTTTTATTTCCATGCTTCTTTCCGAACATGTTCCTTTGAATTGTGACTACGTTCTCCTCTTTGTATTAGCTACTAAAGGCTCCATTAATCCTTGATAGATCCTACATGTCCTAATCACATGTCTTAATTTACATTCCAAACTAAATTGAGTTTAAGAGAAAAGTTCAAGAGCTTTTATCTAGTTGATTCGTTCATGTATATATTTCAGCATGAACCCTATCATTTGAGTATTCATTGAGTTATTGTTGAGAATCTTTTAATCGAACAATTATCTTAAATTGGTTTTTCTGAGAAAGTGAAGAGGAGTCTTGAGGAAATTTTAAAGAGACGATTTGACCAAGAGTTTTGAGGGAACTTTAGTGGTCCCGAACGTATCATATACGTTTTAAATGCATTTTATGAAAATAGTCTTTTTAAAGATAGAATCAAATGGTTCCATATATACTATTAGACAGTTGACAAAAACAAAGAGTATGATTGATGTTTCGGAAAAGTAACCCCTTTCTTTGTAAAGGGTGAATTTAGAATATAGTTATAATTGATTATTTTGGGAGTAGTATCAAGCACCGAATTGGGTTAGATTCTTTTATAGCTCAAAAGTCTCATAAAACTACGTAGCCATCGTAGAATAGGATAGCATTAATTCTTCATGCGACTCTTCACTGCCTCTGAGAAGGCCTATTAGATGCATCCATAGTCATAATATCATTTTATACCCCGACAAGGTATAGGATGGCCCATGTAACGTGCACAAAACGTTGTATCATTGCTAGGCTCATATTAATGGTTGTTGGTAGAGAAACTCCCCACAAAGTAAAGTATCTTATTTTCATATTACTTCTATTGAACATCTTATTGTAAAGCTTAAATGGTTTCCAATTCAGTATAGTTGCTTTCAGTCATTCAGTTCAGTTATTTGTTTATTCAGTCATATTACATACTCGTACAATGTACTGATGGTATTAGACCTACATCTTTTAATGATGCATATACAGGTTCTTAGGATCATCAACAGGCATTCGTTGAGATCACTTTGCACTTCAGAGGGCCTAGGTGAGCCTTTTTGCATTCTACGAGACTTCACATTTATTTTCTAGTGAGTTGTTTTAAGTAGTTGCGGGTCTTGTCTCGACACTCGTCTATATACAATAGAGGCTTCATAGATAAACAGTTTTGGAGAGTCTTTCATTTTCCAGATGTTTTATATAAACTTATGTTTTGTACTCAGTAAATTGTTTTTAAGCGTTTCATTCAATTTGATGCTTATGTATGCTTGAGTTAGTCTTCCGCTTATAGTCAACCACGATGATGGTTCGCTTGGGGACCAGCAATGATTCTCGAGTATCGGCCACGTCCAGGGTGTAGGCTCGGGGCATGATAATGGGGTTCGCTTAAGTGAACCCCGCTAAAATCTCGAGCACCGCAAAAGCGAATGAGCCTTCGCTTCTACGAAGCTCACGATTGCAAACATGTCCTTCGTGATCGCGAAGGTCAAGTGAAGTTGACCCTTCAGAAAAACGAACAACATCTCGCAAAAGCGAGCTCCGCCTCACGATCGCGAGAGACACCAGATTTAGGCAACAGAAAAATTCAACCAACTTTCAAAACATCAAAAGGACCTTTGGGATTCGTTCAGAACCCCGTACACACAAACCACATATGTAAATCACTTATACTCGACGTTCCAAACTCAATGGAACTGTCAAAATACAAATTTGAGGTCTCCTTGACCTGACATCTGTAAAAACCACAAGAAACCAACTCACGCCAAAAAGGCTAAAACAAACTCGGAACCTCTCAAAACTCAACCAAGACCTTACCATGCCTAAAATTATCCCCTGAATCCAACAGAACTCTCGATATCCCGATCGGAGCATCCAAACCCCGAATATTGACCAAAGTCAACCCAAAGTCTAAATTTCCACATTTGCATAACTTTAGACCTCAAATCCTCAAAAAGACTCGGATCAAAAACTGATAACTCTCACGGATCATATTTCACATTTCAAGACTGATGGAATCGAAGGAATCCCATTTCGACACTCAAACCTCCAAAAGACACTGAAAACCACCTTCTTAACAACTTAGCCTTTCAAACTCAAAACTTACCAAAAATCTCAACTTTTAACTCGGAGTTCAAAACCAACTTTTCAAACTCAATAAAAAACGACTCGGGGTCGACATCGAGAGGGGAAAATAGTAATTTCTGTGGAAAAATAAAAAATGACCGACCAGGTCATTACACATGTATAAATAGTAGAGTTGCTTGAGAGAGTTTTATCAAAGGCAAGCTCAATTGTCCTTTGTCGAAAGTCTGCGTTTCTTCCACCCTTGTTTGGCTCTCTAATTTCAACATTTCATTTACTGTAGTGTCATACCTCACATAATGAATTTCACTTTACACCTTCGTAATGATAAACGGCTTATCACACTGTGATCTTTTCTTGAATTCTAAAAAAAACTTCTGTTGCTATGACGATCAAAGTCCTGGCCAGGAAACTGTACATTCTTCACACTAAACATTAAGGAAGATCTGTTAAATATCTTAATGAGATTCTTTCCTTCGTTGTCTTTTTCTTTTCAAGAGAATCGGTGGTGGAGCTATGTCGTTAAAAAACTGTACACCAAAGCATGTAATTCTATCCAAATGGTGGAAATGTCATATGAGTATTCAGAGAACATAAGAATAAATACATTGTAACTTATAAGGTAATCCGAATTCACTTAGAAAAGCTTTTAATTTTTGGATACCATAAATGTACTAAATGATAACTGTCAAATTTCTCTTCCTTGAATAAGAATCTGTGAACATTCTCAGCATTTCAATAATTTAGCCAAAAACATCATTTGGAAAAGCAAAGGGCATGATTATTGTCAAATTTCTACAAAGGTCATGAAGAAGGCAGTTCAATGCATTACCTTATCAGGTTGCGAAGAAGACATAATAAAATTGATGTTAGTACCCGTCACACAAAACATAAAATTCTTCTTAGTTTTAAAGGGGGTGTATTTTTTATTCTATACAAATCAAATTCTGAAGAGGAAAACAATAATGTGTTAAAATTTTCCATATATATATATACTAGATGGGCATGGCTCGTGCTCAGCACAGGCCCAACACTAAGTGATTAATTATTGGCATAGCTTATATCAAGCAATAGCACTACATCTGTTCATCTTTGGCTTGATGTTGAATACCATATCAAAATGGTTGAAACGATGAGATTTGAGACAATCAACTATTGTGGTATTCATATACCAAGTCGTAAATATGGGTAATTCAGCTCTTAGAATTTGAATAATATTTTGACATGTTGAATAGCCAAGAAGCCTTTTGAGAGGCTAATAAGAATATTCTGCAACATTTCACATGATTATTACATATATCATTAGGTTTGAAGAAAATCAAACCTTGCATCTTGCACAGTCTCTTAGCATTATTACTGTTTTACAAAATGCATTTAATAATGTTAAGTTTGCAGCAACATCAAACATATACCACTCCTAAATATTTTGTCAAAATAAAGATACAAGTTTTTAGATATCCCTTCTAATTACAATGAATATGCAGTGTGATTACAAGGAAATTATATTCCTTTATATTCATCTTTTTGAGTATATTCCTTTAGCATTAAGAGCAATAAAATAAAGGTAATTATAAAAATACTTTAACTGATACCTTTTTTGATATTTGATAAAATATTTAGTCGAAAATCACAGGATCACAATAAGCGGAGGGAAGCCCATACTTTAGTTTCATTAGCTTTTGCAACATCTTCTAAAACGACCAACTCTTGGGACTAATCTCTCTTCACGACACACAAGTCTTGCTTTCGTAGAAAACTTCCGTCAGATACATTAATCGCATCAACTATCAGTAAAAAGTCATCACATTAGCAAAAAAATAAATTTTAATATTTAAAAGTAGATATATTCATCCCCATAAGTACCAAAAAGGTGTTATAGTTATACACATTGAAACAGACGAATGCAGCATTGAAACAGTATGGATAGGAAAGCCGCAAGTTCTGAGTAAGCGGCTAAAGTCTTCTCATGTACCTGGACCATCGGCTTATATCTTCGTCTTACCGTTATTTTGTTATCAATGAATGGAAGCTAGTACTCAAAATGAGGATCTGCTCCATCTGCAACTTTTCTTTAATCCAAGAAAATCATCATCTATTTCTGACTGTAAAGTTTTATAAATCTGCCAGAATCTACATCATGTCTTTCGGAAGCCCTCTTCATTGAATATCAAGTTCATTCTTCGTATATTCTGTATCATACCATTCTTGCTCTTCTTCACCTACCTGACCATCAGTTACTCCACCCTGATCTCTCTTAACACTAATAGTAGCAGCACTGGTATCCATTTCAGAATCTGCACAAATGCATAATGTTGAGTTTTCATGAAATTCTCCCCTGCCTGGCTTTAACTCCATTGGCTCAGCCATGAAACCTATTTGAAAAGTTCGAATTAGTGAGGCAAACTCTTCCCATGTCATGTTATTTTGATGAAGGAGCAAATTGTTAAGCTTCTTCGCATTTGGGTGGATAGTTAGTTTGTGATCAAAACTTCTGAAACACGGAAAGGATTTTAAAAACTTTACCCTTTTCTGGAGTAACAGACTAACAAATAAAGTAACATGGTATTTGAGTAAAGAATATGGCATTTGTAGGAGTATCATTTCGTCAAAATTATTTTATAAGATGGAAAATTGTTTAAACTTTTTTCTGAAGTCAGCTAACTGATTCAAGTCAAAAACATCAAGTAGCTTACTTTCTTCCAGCGAGCATTCTTGTCATATTATACCATTGTTATTGGATAAAAAAAAAAATCCACTCTCATCACAAACCATGAAATCTAACACAGCCATCCGAGAAGAAAAGGAAGAGAATGGTGTCAATTCCTCTTTGCTGGCAATTGTTTCTTTGAAATAAAATTTTGGAAATAGAGCCTTGAGAGGAGCCAATGTCTCCTCTCCTCCATAAATTTTTCCGAATGCCACACACACACACACACACATATATATATATATATGAACATCATTAGCAAAACCAAGTGCTCGAAGCATAAGGCCAATTTCCTCAGGAGTGAGAGGGAATTTTCCGTTCCTTCGTTCCTTATCCGTGTTTCTTGCCTGCAATAATGCCAAATAAGTAATACCATATTAACTATAAGTAGGGGCAATGTAAGGACTAATGGTTACTAAAATAGGTAGTGACTCACATGCAACATCTTCCACCTCTTTTGATAAATTCAGCAATGACAATCATTTTTTTAAAAAAGATTTCATATATTAGTGAAGCAAGCATATAATTATTTGCTAGCACACAAAAAAGGAGGATAAAACATAGCAAAAATAAACATTCGTTCAAAACACCAGAGAAGTGTTTCAAAGGAGGCAAAAGACATTAAGTGAATGAATTTTTTTAGTTTCCTTCTATGAACTCCTGTCATTATGTGAGGGTGTGTGTTTTATTTTCTATCAATGATGTATTGATAAGAAATCTGTATTTTGCAAAGTATCAGTAATGCAATCACTTTACAAACCTACAACACAATATTCTTGCTTTCTCAATAGGCAGATAAACATACCAGAGACGCATAGAGGAACACCTTATAAATGCCAAAAAATAGCAGGTGTAACCAATTTTCACATATCATTTATATGATATCGATGATATGTAATCCTCCCAACTCACCGTATATTTAACTTGACGAAGAGAACTAAATCAACCATTATTCTTTACGAAAGCTTATATTAACTAATTAGGAGAATCAAGTAAAAGAGACATGCAATGCAAGATAGGAGTAAAATTAAATGACTAGTTGATATTGTTGGACAAAATGATAATCACATAGGAAGAGAGTAACAATGACACCAAATATTAAAATGGGGTAAATATGATATCCAAATAAGTAATGCAATTAAATTGATGAAACACTTGGTAGTGTCAAAAGACTAGTACTCAACACTCTTTTTATTTCTTACAACTCACAATAATATTACTTCCACACTAGTTTCTCACAAACTAAGAAATAGTTTGTGGATTACTCTCTCTACTCTCTATTGCTTCTCTATTTTGATGTGTCTTCAAGTGTTCAATTACTACTCTATTATAGAGTTTTGAACCTCTTGATTACATCATTAGTGACATAGATGTGGCAGCTAATTTTCACAAAGTTTGGCTGCCAAACTCTACCAAAGTTCTACCAAAACTCTACCAAACTTTGACTATCAACTTCCACAAATGTGGCTACCAACTTTCACATTTGTGACTACCAACTTTCATATTTGTGGCTAGTAATTTCAACAAGTGTGCTGCCAAATTAGTTGTTGTCAAGCTTTTGTTCCCACAAATCTCTTCCTTATTTTTTATTTTTCTTCTCTACTCCAAGGCTTGATCTCAATTTTTGAAAATCTTCAAACTTGAGAGGCTTTGTAAAGATATCTGCAACTTGATCATGATATTTCACATACTTGAGCTCTAACTTATTCTTGGCAATGCATTCTCGGATAAAGTGATACCTTGTGTCATGTGCTTGCTCCGATCATGATACACTCGATTCTTTGCAAGTGCTTGCGCATATTTTTTTATCAACACAAATCATTGTGGCTACAATTTGCGGCAAATTGAGTTCCTTCAACCATCTCATCAACCAAATAGCATGACACGTATATGATATCGCTGCCACCTTCAAGTGAGTGGAGGTAGGAGCTTCGATGAAGCGACTTACTACTCCAACCGCAAAGAGTATATCTAGTCTCGTACATGTCAAGTACCTTAAACTTCCTACAAGACTTGTGAACAAAGTGGAGTCCACCTTTCCCCTCCATCTAACTTTGACAATTTTGTTCCACTTTCCATTGGGGCGTTCACAGGGTTGCAATAAAACATGTTGAACTTCTTCAAAATATCCTTTGTATAGCTTTCTTGAGATATGAATATGTCTTCCTCCATTTGCTTCACTTAATTCTAGGCTCAATTAATATGACATGAACCCTATGTCCGTCATCTCAAACTCAAGGGACATAGCTTTTTTGAAAGCTTTAAATAAAATTGGATTGTTACCCGTTAGAATTAGATCATCAACATAAAGACAAACAAGCAGAATATCTCCATTAGTATGAACTTTAATGTAAAGAGCATATTCATGGAGACAACGAGTAAACCCTTTGTCTTGAAAGTATTTATCAATGTGACTATTCCAAGCTCGTGGAGCTTGCTTCAACCCATATAAGGCTTTCTTCAACCTCAACACCTTATCTTCATGATTTTTTTACCACAAAGCCCAATAGTTGTTCAACATAGACTTCTTCTTTAAGATATCCATTCAAAAATGCCGATTTAACTTCTAGTTGATGGATTTTCCACTTCATTTGCACCGCCAAAGATATCAATATACGGATCGTCTCCATGTGGGAAATAGGTGCATAGAATTCCTCATAGTCTAAGCCATGCCTTTGTTTGTAACCTTTAGCGTCTTCCCTTGTATCTCTCTACCTCTCCATGAGCATTTATTTTTGCCTTGTATACCCATTTGACTCCAATTGCTCGATCATCCTTGGGAAGAATCGCTAACTCCCAAGTGTTATTCTTTTCTATTGACTGGATATCCTCCTCCATGGCTTGTCTCCACCTTTTGCCAGTAACAACTTCATCAACAATCATTGGTTCACTATGAGCAAAGAGACAACACAAAAAATCAAAATTAGTAATTTCTTTTGTGTCATCATAAAGTT
This sequence comes from Solanum acaule, assembly GCA_036250505.1. Lineage (NCBI taxonomy): Eukaryota > Viridiplantae > Streptophyta > Magnoliopsida > Solanales > Solanaceae > Solanum > Solanum acaule. The sequence goes on along the minus strand of JAJOOR010008541.1, from coordinate 32,649 downwards.
CTTCGATGCTCATCATCCTATGTGGTCTTTCACTTGAACTATCTTGAGTTGACGGAGATGCAACATTTGCTAGTGAAGGAGGTGTGGTTGCATCCTGTGCAAGTGCCATGGTCTCATGTTATTCTTCATCTCTAAAATATGGAAGAAAATCATATGTTATTTCTTAAGGAGTCTCCCAATTCCATGATGCTTCTTCATCAAATTCAATATCACGACTCATCACCACCTTGTTACTGCTTGGATTGTACAATTTGTAGCCTTTTGAACTTGCTTTGTAGCCAATAAACACATACTTGATACTTCGATCATCAAGTTTAGCTCTCCCTTGATTGTGGAACATGAGCATATGCTATGCTCCAAAAGATTCTCAAGTGCTTGACATTTGACTTTCTTTCGCTCTATGATTCTTGAGGTGTTTGATCTCATACATTTTTTATTGGAGACTTGTTGCTCAAATAAACTGCACAAAAAACAGCCTCGGCCCAAAAAAAATTGGTAGATGTTTAACTTTCAACATACATCTAGCCATATTAAGAATTATTCTATTCTTTCTTTCTGCAACTCCATTGTGTTGGGGAGAGTAAGGTACCATTAGAGGGAGATGAATTCCATGAGATTGACAAAAGTCATTAAATTATTTTGAAGTGAATTAGCCTCCTCTATCAGACCTTAATGCTTTTATTTCGTAGCCACTTTCTTTTACTACAAGTGCTTTGAAATTTTTACAGGCAACAAAAACTTCAGATTTTTGCTTCAAGAAGTATACCCAAGTCTTTCTACAGAAATCATCAATAAAGAGCAAGAAGTATTTTCTTTTACCAAAAGAAGGTGGATCGATTGGACCACACACATCGGTGTGTACAAGTTGAAGTGGCTTACTTGTTCTTGATGTAGTCTCCTTTGGGAAACTCCTCCTTGCATGTTTTCCAAGAAGACAAGCTTCACACAACTGATTTGGATGGTTCATTGACGGAATCTCATCAACCATGTTCTTGTCTCCCATTGATTTGAGTGCTTCAAAGTCCAAGTGCCCAAATCACATATGCCAACACCATGAGTCATCTTGCACATTAGCCTTCAAACACTTTACATCGATGGTTTTAAGATTCAAAGGGAATAACCTATTATTTGCCAGATGCACTTTAGCAATTAAGTTGTTACTTGAATCTCTAAGCCAAAGATGCTTATTTTTCATATGAATATCATATCCGTTTTCAAGAAGTTGACCCAAATTCAAAAAATATTATTTTTCAGTTTTGGCACATAATGAACATTGTTAATCAATTTATGGCCATCATTTTTACAAGATATCAAAATCGTACCTATCCCTTCAATTTGGATCTTTGAAGTATCTCCAAAAGACACAATACCTTTCTTCGTCTTCTTTATCTCCACAAACTTATCTTTGTGGCCACACATATGATTGCTTTCTCCATAGTCAAGATACCATGAACTGCAATTATCTCTATCTTCTTCTTTGAGTGTTAATAACAATGTTGACTCATCTTCATCTTTGTTGTTGTCAACAAGATTAACTTTATCTTCAACATTACTGCGACATTCCCAAGAGTAATGTCCAATTTTATGACAGTTATAACACTCAATTTAAAATTTGTCATATCTCATTTCATTTGAACCTTGGTAGGCTCCACGTCCTCCACCTCCTCGTTGACTACGACCACGACCTCTGAATGACTAGTGACTTTTATCTTCATTGTTGAAATTGTTGGTATAACTTCTTCCTCTTCCACGGCCTCCACGACCTCCACGGTCTTGCCATTGTCTATTTCCTTTGTAACTTTTCCCACTTTCAAATCCTTTGAAGGATGCCTGAGTTTTAAGAAGTTGCTATAGTGGTTCTTCTTTTCTCCTTTTCATTTTCTCTTCGTGGGCTTGTAAAGAACCTTCCAATTGCTCTACAGTCATAGAGTCTAAATCTTTAGACTCCTCAATAGCACACCCCACATAATCAAATTTAGGTGTTAAAGAACGAAGGATCTTTTCTACCACACGCATATCATTTATTTCCTCTCCGTATTTTCATAGTTGATTCACAAGAGCCATCAATCTTGAATAGAAATTCGAAATGGATTCAAATTCTTTCATCTTTAAAACTTCAAAGTCAGCCCTTAGAGTTTGAAGTTTTATCTTCTTTACCTTATTAATTCCCTGAAGAGAATTTTGTAAAATCTTCTGAGATTCGTTTAAGGTGGTTGCATCAGCCACCTTCTCAAACATGCACTCATCCAAACATTGATGGATAAGAGTGAGGGCATGTTGATCTTTATTTCTTGTCTTTAACAAGACTTCCTTTTCAGTTGAGAACAAAATTTTCTCATTAACGGGTTTTTTGTACCCTTTGTCTATAATGTCCCAAACATCTTGAGAGCCAAGAATGGTTTTCATTCGTATGCACCATTTTTCATAATTTTCTCTTGTGAGATAGGAATACTGAAAGGAAAATGGACTATTATTTGCCATTTGTTAGACAAAATGACAATCACACCCAGGATAATGTCCAAACTAAATAGCAATAGGAAGAGAATAACAACGACACCAACTATTAAAATGGGGTAAATATGATACCCGAATAAGTAATGCAATAATATTGATAAAAAACTTGGTAGTGTCAAAAGACTACTACTCAACACTCTTTTTATTTCTTACAACTCACAATAATATTACTTCCACACTATTTTCTCACAAACTAAAAAATTGTTTGTGGATTACTCTCTCTACTCTCTATTGCTTCTCTATTTTGGTGTGTTTTCAAGTGTTCAATTACTACTCTATTTATAGAGTTTTGAATCTCTTGATTACATCATTAGTGACATAAATGTGGCAGCCAATTTCCACAAAGTTTGGCTGCCAAACTCTACCAATCTTTGACTACCAACATCCACAAATATGGTTGCCAACTTTCACATTTGTGGCTAGTAATTTCTATGCGTGTGGCTGACAAATTAGTTGTTGTCAAGCTTTTGTTCCCATAGATATAGCTCAAAGTCAGAAAATTTTCAATTATAAACATCAATGAAAAAACCAAAATACATCATAAAACGCAAAGCTTAAAAGTATTTTGAATATCTAAATATATCGACCGACAAAAAGTTATTGATTTCATATCAGGTTGTTGTGTATCCCCCTTAATTAATTATAGTTATAAGAAAGAAACTAAAGAGAATCAGTGAGCCCCCTAGTATTACCTGGAGTGTGACTTTTAGGCCTATTGTAAATGTAATATAGAATCTCCATTTAAAAATAGAAAGTCGTATATGTGTGATTTCCTTTATTCTACATTGACCATGTTGGATCCAAAGATACATATTTTACCATCATTTTTTTATGAATAGAAGATTGAGTCCAGCTTTTAAGAGAACACAAAATTATTTATCCTTTTTGCTACAGTGAGCTATATTCATAAACCGCCAAGTGTATAAGTAAAGATCATATTTTCTTTCATATATATTAAGTCCATTAAGTACTTCATTAATAACATGAAAAGCCTAAAACATCAAATATATATATATAAGCAATTCATATAATGACTTCTTAATTTTATCCTCTGTTAAGCTCCTTGGTGTGCAGCAAGTAAGAACCATACTAAGCACCTAGCCCAAAGAAAAATTTGGGAGTCCAAACATATTGAATGAAACAATGATAGTCAACATAATAGAAACTTATAATCTCATGAGAATATTGTTAACTATGATCAAACTTATGGCTTTCTTACCAAGAAATAGATCTTCCACTTCATATGAACACACAAAAATGAACTATACTAATATCAATATATAAAAAAAATTAAAAATATGATCAAATAACTAATCAACATGTAGAAAAAGAACAATATTTATTAGAAAATAATCAATAATTTATATGTCAAACACAGAGTAAACATACTTTTATTTCAATACTCTTTTACCGTAGAATTAAGCTAGGTGTACCTACAGTATAACCATTTCACCAAAAAAATGGACTGGTTTTGAGGTATGAAGCCTCATCTGCTTCTTCCTATATTTCATTTTTGCAGTTTCTTTCATTTCTACCCAAAGTAAATACAAATTCTCACACCTACATTTAATAATTGAAAAAAAAAAACTCACTAAATTTCAATTATCAACAATAGAAAAAAAATGATTTTAAAATGAAAAATTCGTTAATAGAGAAAAACAGAGAGGATAAGGAGAGCCAAAAAACCAGCAACACATGAAAACAACTAATGAAATATAAATTTAGTGCATGCAACACAACTTCAATCCAAGTACCAAATAAAGCAGCAAAATTGAAACAAAAATCAAGCCAATCAACTGAAAAAAGACAAAAGGAGACTTAAAACCAAATCTAACAATGACAGGTCGATCTCGTGAGAGAATATGATTAACTTAAGCATAAACAAATGGAAGAAGAAGAAGAAGATGGAAGAGGTATTTTTGGATAGATAATATGATTAGAGATTACAAGTCAAACATTGTTAACGTGAAGAAAAAGAGAAGATTGAAAACTCACTAGCAGAAAGAAACACCATTTTCGTTCAAGCATAAAAGAGAGTGTGAAATAAGACTTTGCATTTTGTTAAAGCAAAAAGTCTCACATTGGTGGTTAATGAGATGTGTCGACTCCTTATAAGGCTTGGGAAATCCTCATCCATTTGAGCTACCTTTTGGGGTGTGAGTTAGGCTCAAGACCTAATTTGACACATTTGATATTCCACCATTTTAGAATTGCATAGATACGTGTAAAAGAAGCATATACACTTTTTTAGTAGCCAATAAAATAGGTCCATACAAGGCTAAAGGTAGAGAAAATCCCAAATATAATGTACCTTTCAGACTACTTTAGGTACAATTTGTAAATGTTGTGTTCGTCCAACTATTGTTGGCTTATAAATAATAGAATATAGTTTCTGGTGCCAATGATTGTCTCAAATTTCTTCAATGATGTATGTTAGTTGCTTCAATGGTGTTTAAGGTGAGCGTGAAACTAATGAAGATGAATATAGCGTTGAAAGAGATCTTTACTATTTTTGGTAAGGCAAATAAGAATCATAAACGAACTCTACATAATTAATTTAGAACATGTTTGACATTGCTGCTAAAAACAACTTATATTTAGAAGCACTTTTTTTTAAAATGGCTTCTTAGAAAAGTGTTTTTGAAAAAACACAATTTGTGTTTGACTAATTCATTTGAAAAGTGTTTTTCATAAGCAAATTGCGTTTAGCTAATCTTTATAAAAAAAAATAAAATTTAATAGTTAAATTACAATAAAGGACAAATATTAATGTAATTCTAATATTAAAAAATATTTTATAAAGAGAAACTATTTTAAATATCTATTATACAAAAACTAATTAAATTTTTATTTTTTAAAAATTAAAATTTACATGTTTAAATGTTCAATCAATATTATACCTTTCTTGGGAGTTTGAAATCTTTAATTGTTATTTTTTTTCTTTTTTCTAATCTTATAAAAATATTGTTATTACCGTTTTACTAATTCTTCAAAATAATATATAATATATAAACGTAAAATAAATTATAATATTTACTATAAAAAAATTCTTAAATGAAATTTAACAAAACTTATGAAATATGCTAATTAATTAATAAGAAATATATTGGTAAATATGTATATATGCAAAAAATATTTTAGTCTTGAGAAAAATAATTTTTTGTTTCTACTTCTGCTTTTTTTAAAAAGCAGAAATTTATAATTTCTTCCCAACAGCAGAAAAACTGCTTCCGTTTAAAAGCACTTTTATTGATTTGCCAAACACTTAATTTTCAACAAGTGCTTTTTTTCTCAAAATAAGTGTTTTTGGCCTCCCAACAGGAATGTCAAACAGGCTCTTATAGTCCAATTTATATTTAATACTTGTTTAGTCATTTTTATTTAAATAATAAGTAATATATGATAATATTTATTATTTAATTAAAAAATAACCGATCGTGTAGTTTTTGTGTCCACCATCGGTGGGTACTAGTTAATCTCTTTTTATATATGAGGGATTTGAAAAAAAAAAAAAATCTTTTATTCAATTTATAAGTGTCCAAAAAAAAATTGTTTTCATCTGATGCACCTTATCGAATAATTAACTTGCAGACTTCTAGCCAAATAAAAACTACAAAAGTACTTTAAAACAACACAAAAATTTATTTGAAAAAAAAAACATGACTACATTCATACTAGATCAAAATTTAGGATTCTCATGTTCCCCCACAGTTTGCTCCCAGATAAAAATTTTACTTTTTGGAATCAAAATAATCGAAAGAAATTAAACTATATTTTTTCCATAGAATACATGTGGAGTGTGTCATCTTTAATAAATGTTTGATTGGGTGGTATAATGTTTCATGACTTTTCATTTCAAAATCAAGAATTTGCTTTTTTTTGTTTTCTTGAGTTAGAATTCAAATTGTGGTTACAAAATGTAAATAATAATAATAATAATAATAATAATAATATGTTAAAACTCTTGAGATTAAGCGGATTAAACTAGGCGGGTCATTACCCAACAAATTTTTTAGCTCATTCGAACCCAAAGTAAATCTGGACGGGTCATGATCTCAGAGGCAGAGCTAGGTGGGGTTTTATGGGTTCGGACGAACCCAATAGCTTTTCTGTAGACTCTATATTTGTACTATAAAATTAATTAAATATATATGTATATTAATTTATGCACCCCTGTCAAAATTGATTGACGGTTATTAAAGAAATTTAGAACCCCCAAACTATTTATCCTGACTTCGCCTCTGCAGTGATGATATAGCCTGATTTCCAATTCACCCCATTTTAATTTCTCTAATTTTAACCAAACCCACCCATTTAACACCCCTAAACGTGAGTTAAGTTCCTAATAGAAATAGAGTTTATAATCATTGTCTAACATGTACTACATCCGTCCACTTTTATTTGTCATGTTGCGCTTTTCGAAAGTCAATTTAACTAATTTTCAAAGTTAAATTAGATTATATTAATTCAATATTTTAAATTGAAAATTTAGATATTAAAAAACTATACAAAAAGTACTATAAATTGCAATATCTTGTACATCAATATGATGAAAAAATACATCATAAAATGTTAGTCAAAGTGTAACACCCCGTATGCTAGAACTACCAAAATGCAAGTTTCAGGAGTTGCAGGTGGGACCGACGGGCACCACCCACGGACCATAGGGGGACCCACGGTCTGTTATGCTAGTCCGTGGTTCACAACCTACGACCCTTCCCCCAGAACCCTCAGAAAATTTGGCTAAGGGTAGGCCCACGACAGGACCTACGGACCATAGGTCAGACCACCAGCTTCCAGCCACCAGTCGCGTACGACAGATGACAAGCACGGACCGTCGGTTCATCCACGGTCTGTCGATCTGGTCCGTCGGTGACCCCGACAGCTTATAAATCAGGGGTCGTTTGGTCTTTTCCTTATGCGTTAGACCCCTAAACTACGTAGTTTGGTTCAGTTTAAGAGTAGCAACTTCACTAGAACTTACCCTAGTCAACTCATTCTCCAAAAATTCATCAAGTTGAACGAAAAGAAGGAGAAAGAGTCGACCAAGCCCTAGTCCAAGAACGCAGTAGGTTTTCATCAGTTTCTGCCCCGAAATCGAAAGATTTCTCCGTGGAATTCGTCACCAGGTATGTGGGATTTCACCAGTGGGTTCCTTTAACCCATTAGGTCCCTAGATTTCAGTCAGAATCTTGATTCCCTTAATATTATCTAGACCTAGGGTTTCTTGAATGTTAGAAAAAGTTGGGTTTTAGCTGTTAGAATGATCCAAATCATATTATCATGTTATTACTTAGTTTCTCGTATGATATTCAGAACCCTAGTTGTATATATTCGTTTAGTTCATGAATTATACATGCTAGGTCAGATTATTCAGATATATATACATGCTTCAGTTTACGAATGTCACATTATCAATCATAATTGTTACATTCTCAGAGTCTACATGACAGTAATTGAGCTATCCAGTACTTCAGCATTTCAGTATAATATTGCTTATTTACATTATAATTGGAAGTAGCTTAATACCAAGTGGACTAGGGTCAGTCACCCTCAAGTCCCAGAACTACGTGCCCCGTAGGTTGTGTCCCCTCTGTGGGCATCATTTTAGTGATCACGCCAGTCATGCCTCTATACCTCTGGCAGGGTATATTGGGTCCTCTCGATGGGGCATATACATCGGACTCTACATTTAGCTCATGTGGTTTTATGTCATTTATTATTAGCTACCTTGCGGTCAGATTCTAGTGTATTGACCAAGTTATCAGTTTTAGTTCAGATCTCAATTTCATCATGTTATAAACTTGGTCATTGCATTCAGTCATTTCATGTTCAGTATTCACAGTTGGTATCATGCTTATCTCTTATCATTGCTCATTTATTATGCTTTGGTTCAATTATGTTATTGTTAAGCTTTATTTTATCCTGCATACTCAGTACCTTTCAAGTATTGACGCATACTCTGCGCTACATCTCCTCGTGATGTAGGTTCAGGTTCTCAACTTCCAGATCACGCATAGATCGGTTCCCGGTCTTCAGTTCAGCAACATCAGTGGTGAGTTATCATTCTTCGAGGATGGTTGACATGATTATCTTTCTTTGCTTTTAGTTTTAGTTTCAGTTTTGCTAGATTTAGCTGTTGCATTTCCCAGCACTTCTAGTCAGTTAGAGGCTATTTTCAAACATATTTAGATTCAGCTATAGTGTTAGAGTTAGACTTTTCAGTTGTTGTTTAAAGTCTCACTTTTATATATTCAGATTTAGTATATGGGTATTGCACATCATTTCATATTATCTCATGATTTAGCTTCCACACATTATTTATTGATTCAATTTATTTAGTATGCTTATGATATGCCAGCAGGGTTAGCTTGGGGTCACTCGTGATCCTAGATCCTGTGTCTGCATCCTGGGGGTAGCTTCGGGGCAAGACAAACTTGGTATCAGAGCACTGTGTTTAAGAGTCCTAGGATGTCTAAAAAGCCGCACTAAGTAGAGTCATTTTCATGGGTGTGAAGTGCACCACATCTAATGAGAGGGATGCTACGAAGTGTTTAAGAAAAACTTCATTTTCTTGTTACTCTTATCGTGCGTAAGGTATGATTTAGTTCCTCGTTTCTAACTCGACGTTATGCGCTTTCAGATCGTGCCTCCTCATAGAGCTTACGGAAGAAATGCTAACGCAGCTTCTCCAATCCTAGATCAGGATGTTTCGAATGCTTAATTTCGGAACGCCATTCAACTTTTGGCTTATAGTGTGACTAACCAGAACAACCAGCAGGCTCCAGTTCCTACAAATGCTAGTGGTGGATCAGTGGCAGCCAGGGTTCGTGATTTCGTTAGGATGAATCCGCCAGAGTTCTTAGGATCGTAGATTGGTGAGGATCCCCGAAACTTCATAGATGAGGTCAAGAAGATCTTTGAAGTGATGCAAGTGACAAGTAATCATAGGGTGGAGTTGGCATCCTATCAGCTTAAGGATGTAGGTCGTATCTGGTATACTCAATGGAAGGAGAACATGGTATAGATGCAGCTCCTATCACTTGGGAATGCTTTAGTCAAACTTTTCTGGACAAGTTCTTCCCGAGAGAGTTGAGGGAGGCAAGAGCTTAGGAGTTTATGAATTTGAGGCAGGGTTCCATGTCAGTCCAAGAGTATGGACTCAAGTTCACCCAACTCTCCAGGTATGCTCCTCATATGGTTGCCAATTCCAGGGCACAAATGAACAAGTTTATGTATGGGATATCCGACTTAGTGAAAACAGAGTGTAGGAATGCTATGTTGCTGGAAAATATGAACATATCTAGGCTCATGACTCATGCTCAGCAGGTTGGTGGAGATAAGCTTAGGGAACATGCTAAGGAGAATAAGAAGGCTAGAACAGGCAACTTTGAGTATTCTCAACAGAAATTGGGTGGTCGAAATCGCTCGCAGTTACAGTAGAAATCTTCAACTCCAGCACCTTCATCAGCTAGTGTTCCATCCTCCAATTTCCAAAATGATCAGAAAGGTAGGGCATCAGGCTCTAAGTCTCAAGATAGTATTTCAACCACCCGACCCTACCCAACTTGTCCAAAGTGTAGTAAGAACTATCCAGGTGAGTGTCTTGCAGGAAAGGAAGGATGCTTTGGGTTTGGTCAGTCTGGTCACAGGTTGAGAGATATTCATTCTACTGAACACATCAAGAAGCCAATAATGGTAGAGCTCAATCCACAACTTCAGCAGCACCAGCAGGTCACCCAACTCAGTAGGGTAACTCTTCTAGTACAGGTGGCGGATAGTGCCAAAACAGGTTGTATGCTCTCCAGGCTCGCCAGGATCAGGAAGATTCTCCTGATGTAGTCACTAGTATGTAATGAGTCTTTGACTTAGATGTTTATGCATTGTTAGATCCAGGGGCTACTCTTTCTTTTGTAACTCCTTATATAGAAGTCAACTTCAATGTTAGTCCAAAAACTCTCTTTGAACCCTTCTCAGTCTCTACTCCAGTCGGTGACCCAGTTATAGCTAGACGGGTATACAGAAATTGCCCTGTCACAGTCTCAGAAAGTCACCTCAACAGATCTTGTAGAATTAGAAATGGTAGACTTTGATATCATTCTAGGCATGGATTGGTTACATTCATGTTATGCATCAATCGAATGTAGAGCTAAGATTGTTCGTTTTCAGTTTCCAGACGAACCAATCTTAGAATGGAAGGGTGATGAGTCCGAGATTTGGACCCATTTAGGGATTTATTCATAATGATTTAGTGTCCTCAAATGCTTATTTTGTGCCAACAACTGATGTAAAATCCTTGATTTCCAGGTATTTGGATTGAGGAACAAAGCAAGGACACTAATTTGCAAAAAGGAACGAAGGGAGCTGAAAGAAGGAAGAAAAGAGAGTCTGGTGATCACCAAGTCCATTTGGTGAGTCGCCGAGTGGCCATTTGACCGCCTAAAGTTCCAGTATGCCAAGCCCTGAAGGAAATAACCAGGTTGGTCAGAGAAAGAAGCAGTCAGCGATTCGCCAAGCGATTTCACGATGCAGAGTTAGATCGCCCAAAGTTATAGACTTGGAAGATATTGAAGGCAAATGCAAAAAAGGCGATGGAATTGACCAAAGGGCGGATCGCCGAGTTGATCGGCGAGCCTGACTTACAGCACCGAATGGACTTTCGCAGCATATTTTTGGTGACTATAAATATGTTTTTAAACATTTAGTTTAATATCTTTTTATCAATTAGTAAGTATCATACTTTCAAGATATAAAATTCTGAGTATTGCTACAAGTTTTCCTTAGCTTTAAAGAATTGAAGTTTTTCATTTTTGGAGAAATTAGAAGTAGGTCTTTGAGATTCTTCAATTTGGACCTTTGTAAAGATGAAATTAATCTTACTCAGTTGATGGAAACTCAATTTGGTAACGATTTTTATCTTTTTATAATGTCTAGCTAAAACCCCAATTCTTGGGGTGTGATTATGGGCTGATTTAGTTTATGGGTATTGCTAATTGTTAGTTTAAATGATGTTTAGAAGTGATTTCAATTAGAAATTGTGGTTTAATTTAAAGAATTGTAGTTGCAAATGCAATTCTACCATTGTGTTTTTGGCTTACTCGAGAGAGAGGTTTTAAAACCAAGATTATTGATTGATGGTTTGTGGGTATTGGGTTGTCATGGGTTCAGCTCGAGAAAGTGAATCCTAAACCCTTTTCCACACATTCAGCTCGAGAGAGTGAATGGACTAAGGCGTAGGTTGTTCTTATTTTGCTTGCTTGTCGATGTTCGAGAGAAATCAACTTGATTCGGGGTAAATTGTTCGAGAGAAAGTTTACCTCCTCTATAGTCTAGCTTATTCACTAATATTCAGTTGTTTCCTAACAGTTGCAATTACCCATTTGTCTACATTAGCCTATAATCAAATCACAACCCAAGAACCCATCTCATTATTATTATTCTGTATTATTTCTTGTTGTTGTACGTAGTTGATAATTCAAACCAAAACCCCCTTATTTGACATTCGTGTCACCATCTGATTTGAATTATGTTTTTATTCGTAAATGTCTATTCTTATGACTGACTTGATCATATTCGTACTTTCCTATTGAATCTTAAGCACGTACCACTCCCTTGAGATTCGACCCCAACTCATTTAGTTGCGTTTTATACTGACTAGCGATTGTTCACACTTAGAATTGGATGAAGTGTCCTTGAAACGTTAAGCAAAATGGCGCCGCTGCCGGATAGTGGTGTTGGTGAAGATTCCTTGGTTAAGTGGAATTTTGTTCTTTTTTAGTCATAGTTGAATCTATTTACTTTCAGTTTTGGTTTTCATGTTGCTTGTTTAGAACAAAAGAAAGGAGCATGTCTTGTAGCAACAGTGACCCAATGGATGATGCTTATCATGACCAACGACACTAACCTACGGTATGAGTGTCTACGATCGTCGATAGTATAGTAACCCAACTAAAGGTTGGGGTCGTGTCCCAAGGGAGTGATTTTGAGAATTGGTAGAAAAATTAAATTCAGCTCTAACTAGTCGTAGCTAAAGACATTAACGAACAAAAACATGGTAAATAAAGGGGGTGACACGAAAGTGTCAAATATCGCGATTTGGGGGTTTTGGTACAGTAGTAAAAGCAGCAAAAATTAACAAGAAAATCAAGTATGGGGAAATGTTCTTGGGGTGTGACCGCAATAAAAGTTGAGATAAATAGTTGGGTACATGCTTTTGATAAGAAATTTGTAAGATAATAGTGACTAGGCTAAGCTTTAAATGGAAATAAGTTCCCTCTCGGGAAACTTACCCCATTTCAAATGTGTTCCTCTCAGACACCCATTTGCCATATGAAGACCAGCCTACACCTTACCCCACTCACTCTCTCGAGCTAAGTGTTAGGATATGGGACTAGGGCTCACCCTCTCAGGCTGAACCTCATGTCGACCTACTCCTTAGGCCATCAGTCTAGTGGTCTTGGTTTCGTGACCTCCCTCTCGGGCAAGCCGAAAACACATGAGTGGCTTTGTATTTGCAACTACAAACCCTTTAGATTAAACCACAACCACTAGGTGAAATCACCATTAAACTACATCTAACCTATCAACAAGCAAGACCCAACAATAATATCAACACATATTTGCTAAATCACACCAAGAATTGGGATTTTTAGCCACACATCAAGAAATAACAAAATACACCTAAAATGATAGTAAAATCAAATAGGTATAAGAAATTAAACCTTAATTTAAGCAAAGGAAGAAGAATAGAGAAGACCCACTTCCAATTAGGGGAAAATGAACTCCTTTCTTCAAGTTCCCAAAAACCCTCTCCAAACTTGAGAGAAAATATCTAAAAAAGTACTATTCTATTCTGTAAATTAAAATAAAAGGTCCATTCCTAAAAATAATAAGTTCAGTATCTATAGACTTCAGAAAATAGCGCTGGCGGATCTTTCGGCGAAGTTAGTCGATGTCGCCGAATGAATTCGATAACTTGCCCTTCGTCTGTCTCATCGTCGTTTCGTGCTTGCTTTCAGCACCTTCATGTTCTGGACCATTGGGTGGTATAGTACTGCTTCGCGGAACTATTTGGCGAAGCGTCGACTGCTCCTTTCATCGCTTTTTTTATCTTTCTCCTTCAGGGCTTCGCGTATTGGAACAAAGGGCGGAGTAAATCCCTTTGGCGAATCGCCAAGTGTGCTTGGCGATGCTTGGGCTTCAGCTTCGTCGTTCTTTTCAGCCTTTTTGTTCCTTTTTGCGCCTAAGTATCCATGCTTTCACTAAAACTTCAAATACCTAAAACTTAAGAGTTTTCATCAGATATTTAGACAAAATAAGCATTCGAGGACACTATTCTTATCAAAATAAAGCCTTAAATGAGTCCAATTTGTGGACTCATCAACACCCCCAACTTAAACTTTTGCTTGCCCTCAAGCATACTCAAGTTCAGCCGTTCAACAAGGGTGTCTCAAACAGTGCTACACAAGACTCAATCATGAACATACACAACAAGATTCAAATTACTTATGCAAAGATCAACTCTGCACTCAAAGATTCAAGTTGTGACACACCATTACCAGAGATTCTCATGCTCACAATACTTGCTACTTGTGCGAGTTCAAGATCAACAAAAAGTATCTAAATGCCCTCACATGAAGAATGATTCCATATTCACACACAGAGGTTAATCAATTCAAGATCAAGAATCAGATGCAACGCTCACACTCAAAAAGAGGAACACAATGCATGCTTTCATCCATAGGTTTGCCCTTATTTTCCAATCGACTTTTGATTCGGCTTACTCAAGATCAAAAAGGTCTTTCTAAGGCTTGTAATGGGAGTGAGTGCAAAGGTATGGTCATTTAGGCTCAATGGCTCTTTCCTCGTGGGATGTGGTGTTCTCAAGGCCTTTCCTTCTCCTTCTTTATCAATTCTTTTTCTAATGCTTCTAAGTCACCTGTTTATTCATCTTCATGGATTGCTTGGAAACCCGATTTCCTTTGTACCTTATTCCACTTTTTTTTTAATTGAAGGGGTTTCAACTGTTCTGCAACACCATGGGTTAAGGGGGACTTTTCCTGCACTTCTTGACTTCTCGTTTTCCTTTTCACTACACCCCCAACTTAGGCTTTTGGCTAAGTTGGCTATTCACTAAACCACAAATTAAGAGGATTATAGGTAGTGGGTCAAGTGAGGTCTAGGGTTCATCAAGGTTCTTCCAAAGAAAGGTAAGTCTCAAAGGGTGTTCAAAAGAGTTTCACACACTCACGGGTAGGCCACAAAAGAGGTATATGTCAAATTTGGCTCACATTCTTTAAAGTTGTCTAAGATCATATCAAGAGGACACCTTTCTAAATCAATCAGACTAACAGGGCAATTTCTAGGTTTATTCATGCATGGTTCAAAGCAACCTAATCACACAAGGCATTGACACTTAAGTTAAGAAAGACTACACACTTTCTCTAGTGTGCAACGGTCATAACAAGAGAATCAATTCGATAAATGGCTAATCACAATGAGATGCAAAGAGTTCACATACTGTCTATGCAACTTCATTTGGCCTCATCGTAGCCATACATTCATGTTCGTTCAATTGAGAACACTATTCAAGTCATCGGTATTGATCGAAACCGATACTTCAATTTTTTTGCAAAAAAATAGCCACATTCAACTCACGAGGGGTGGTAAAAATGTACGAAAATTTCAAAAAATTTTGAAAGGGTCAAAATCATTTTGCAATTAAAAGTAAACGAGAGTCATGAGCTCAAACATCCACGAAAAGCAGTTATTAACACAATTATAAACAGACAACCCAAATATATACAAAACACAAGTCACAAATAGCACACAAAAGGTGAGCCTCACCCCACCACCAATAAAAGCATGTGTCCTCAAATGCAAATAATACAAAATCCAAAAGTAGATGTAAGCAAGGTAGAGAGGAGGGTAGAGAAAGGTCCTGGCGATGCGGTCTCTCTATCTGTTGGGGCATCAGTGCCCGGAGTAGTCTCAGATGGAAAGGCTGTGCCAGATCCACTAGGGGCTGCTGTGGACGTAACTGTCTCTACTAGATCTGGCAGATCTCTGAATATGCTCGCATCTTGGCTCACTTTTATCTCCTCAACCTGTGCTGCCATCAACTCCTCGTCGATTTCTGCATCCGACTCTACCTGTGCTGCACCATCCTTTTGCACATCTCCGATGGTCTCAGGAACATCCTTATCATCTACTTTCTCTATGAGTGAAGTGAAGTCGGTAGACTTAAGGTAATCTACGTTCTTTCGCAAACTTGCAATCTCAGCTTTTAGGGTCGTCACCTTAGAGCTTTCCCGTTGTCTACTCTCACAAGCCATAACTCTCACTGTCAAGGCATCAACAGAAGTCTGAATAGGAGTAAGTGCTGATAGTATGGCCCTGTCAATCATCTCTGGAACAGACCTTTCCAGTCTGGTGGCTCTCACATCAGCTGAACAAGCCAACTGCCCCATCTTCAAGATCATGGCCTGATGATTCTGGCAGGCTGGGAGAATGAGGAAGGACCTGGAGCTTGTGAGGAAGAAGTAGAAGAAGCTGGTATACCTGAGGGTTCAGAGGCTGGGGTGGACGAAGGTGTTTCTACTGATAATAAGTCAATATTAACCTCTGGAGAATTATCTGTTGGGGCTGCTCGTTTCCTATCATCTTCCTCTCGTGTAAATTGTCCTCTATACGCCGGATATCAGTGGAGGAAGACCTTTATATCACTGACAGCATCTCAGGGTACTCCAGCATGCCGGAATAATTCGGTGACCAGAACAGGAAAGGGCAGAGACGTCTGCGTCTGTTTGGCTCTAATGGCCATCTCCTGTGAAACCAGTAGCCCCAAGTCGATCCACCTCCTAGCCATGATAGACCCAAGGCCAGAAGCCTTAGGATGTCGCAGAATGGACTCGTTCCGGGATAGCATGATAGTGTTGCTGATGAAACCAAACCAGTACCGGGAGGCAATGTTCATGTCCCTCTTCTCAATCTGAGCTCCTGTATCCATCCACCTCGGGGTGGTGTTAGAGATCATCGGAGCTAGCCAACCCTTCAAGTCATCCAGGGACTGAGCAGTAGGCAAACCCTGGTAGGGTAGTACCGAGTGCAGCGGTCGACCCAATACAGCATTAATATGCTCGCTGTGACACTCCACTTCCTTGCCTCTGACCATAACCGACTTCACCGGTCGAAACTCACTAGCCTTTTTCTTATTTTTTAGGACCAACTCCCCATAAGCTAGGTAGAATTCCCAAACGCAGGAAGGGATGTAAGATCCTCGTGGTCTAGTGAACTGCTCGAACTCGTGATACCTGAGTGTGTCAAGCACCTCAGCATGCTTACCTTCCAAACCCTCCACAGTTAGTAATTTTTCTTCTAAAATGGTTCGTAAACCATTGCATTTTAGTCTATTCAGCAACCTGGGTGGAGGTGGAGCTACAGGGAGTGCAGGAGCCGCTAGAGGTAGTGTTGGAGTTGGCACTGATTCGATAATTGGGGAGTGGCAGCAAAAGGGGTTCCGGTGGTTGTGGGCTGATTTCTAGCCCTCAGTTCCTCCCTTTGATTTATCAAAGGTTCCTCATCCTCCGTCTCAGAAACATCTAGTTCAACATTTGTGCCCTTCCTAGCGATGTGCTTTTTTCGTTTGCCTTTATCTCCCGGTGGGAGATCTTGCTTTCTTTTATGTGAAGGACGTGATCCTCCTTCATTGATTGTAATTCCCGTTGCCTTTTTCTGAGGTGGTGCATTTAGGTTTGTGCGTACCATATCTGCAAAAGTTTGTGATTAGTCAGAAGAATAATCACACTAAAACACAGAAAATCTGAAGCAGAAAGGTTCGCCGATCAATCGGTGAATCACCAAATATCTTTAGCTAGCTTGGTCGAACTCGCCGAAGGGATTAGCTTGAAATCTAGGCAAATAAGTGATGAAAAATTCTATTTGGCGAGACGCTGACTAATTTCGGCGATGACGAAGTAGTCCGCCAAAAGATACAATGAAAGAGGGTAGATGAGGCATGCGAAAGGTGGTCTGAAGTCCTAATGGCGAGTCACCGACTACCTTCAGCGACCACTGATGTGTTCGCCGAAAGTTACAGATCTCTCAGCACTATGGACATGAATGAAGAGCGATATAAGATCAGTAGGCGAACCGTCGAATCGTTTGGCGAGCACGACCCAACTCGCCGAATGATTCACCGTGCCTATTTTTCAACCCACTTCTTAGAATCGACCATACAAGCACTGAAAATGAAATTAAAGCATGCAAACACGAAATTCACACAAGACCCATACTTCTCATCATTCCGGAATACTCAGACTTCTTCCGGTCCTGCCAAATTTTAGCCATTTAACTATGATCACCTTTAAGAATGTCGTCACCCATTCTTTTGTTGAGCAACTTTCGTTGTTCAGCACAAATGTGGGCCATTTAGGTTTTACCCCACCAATATAACGACAATCAAGCAACACCCAATACAAACTCAATCAAATTAAAGCACAAACAACAAGGCATTCGACTATTAAAATATTTCAGGCAATTAAGCTCGAATTACTCATAGCATATCAACTTATTTTTATCAGAGAAGCCCAGCACACGTCATCCTGATACTACAATTGCAAAAGAGTGCAAAAACTTTTAAGATAACTTCGGGGTTTTATGGACTAACCTTTAATTCCGATCAAATTGCTTTTTGAAATGCTAGGCAGCAAAGAGATCCAAGCCCAAGCACTATTTACCAATTGAAATACTAATGGAAAGGTAAAAATCTAAGAATAAGTACCTTTGGTGTGATTTTGAGGAGTTTAAGAAGAGGGAAAGTGAGAGCTTCAAACATTTTGACTTTTTGCGTTTACATAACCATTCAATTCTCTGTCATTCGGCGACGCGCCGAACACATACTTACCTCGCAGAGTTTTACAGGGCATCTTTTATTTTGGGGTCCCAATGGCGGGTTAAGTCGGAGTTGCCGATAGATTCGGCGACTCCCCCACTGGGTCCTTGGCTCGCCAACTTGCACTTCTCAACACCTTTCTCATTTTACCCTACAAAATCAGCACACCATTATTCGAATAGAATAATTAAAAGCAGTAAAACCTTGGGTTGCCTCCCAAGAAGCGCCTTATTTTATGTCGTGGCACGACGTAAGCTTTGTCTCACTCTCCGTTATTGGGGTTTTCCCCAGTGTCACTAGGTGACCCCATTATATCATTTGGGTGGAGATGAGGCACTGCAAAACTTAGGAGTGACCTGATTAGCTGGAATGATCTAGAGTGGTATCCAATCATTTGATATAGCAATTCAATATTCTCTTTCATTTCTTCCAACACCTGATCCTGATCGATGATCTTTTGGAGAATGATTTGAAGTGTGCCCTCGACACAATTTTCTCTCCCATTTCTACACTTCCTCCGCTCATGAGGGGGTATATACCTCCCCTTGTTGTTGTAGTAGACTTCCACCTCTGAGAGTTTGGTGGCTAGTTTGTTTAGCTGAGATGCCAATGTGGTCAGCGTGAGGTCCTTTTGGACTTCTTGGCTCATTTCCACCAACTTGCCACTACTCTGCTCAGCCATGTTCATCTAAGTGAACAACTCAACGAAAAACAAAAATAAAAGTAAAGTTAGTGAACTACAACTAAGAAGAACAAAAATTCTACTAATCTAAAAATTCTCAAATAACACCACTCCCCAGCAGCGGTGCCATTTTGATGTTTATCGTGACCAACGACACTAACCTATGGTATGAGAGTCTACAATCGTTGATAGTATAGTAACCCAACTAAAGGTTGGGGTCATGTCCCAAGAGAGTGGTTTTGAGAATTGATAGAAAAATAAAATTAAGCTCTAACTAGTCGTAGCTAAAGACATTAACAAACAAAAACATGGTAAATAAAGGGGGTGACACGAAAGTGTCAAATATCAGTTTGGATGTTTTGTTACAAGTAGTAAAAGCAGCAAAAATTAACAAGAAAATCAAGTATGGGGAAATGTTCTTGGGGTGTGACCGCAATACAAGTTGAGATAAATAGTTGGGTACATGATTTTGATAAGAATTTTTTAAGATAATAGTGACTAGGCTAAGCTTTAAATGGAAATAAGTTCCCTTTCGGAAAACTTACCCCGTTTCAAATGTGTTCCTCTCGGACACCCATTTGCCGTATAAAGACCAGCCTACGCCTTACCCCACTCACTCTCTCGAGCTAAGTGTTAGGATATGGGATTAGGGCTCACCCTCTCGGGCTTAACTTCATGTCGACCCACTCCTTAGGCCATCAGTCTAGTGGTCTTGGTTTCACGACCTCCCTCTCGAGCAAGCCGAAAACACATGAGTGGCTTTGTATTTGCAACTACAAACCCTTTAGATTAAACCATAACCACTATGTGAAATCACCATTAAAATACATCTAACCTATCAACAAGCAAGACCCAACAATAATATCAACAAATATTTGTTAAATCACACCCTAAGAATGGGGGTTTTTAGCCACACATCAAGAAATAACAAAATACACCTAAACTGATAGTAAAATCAAATAGGTATAAGAAATTAAACCTTAATTTAAGCAAAGAAAGAAGAATAGAGAACACCCACTTCCAATTTGGGAAAGATGAACTCCTTTCTTCAAGTTCCCAAAAACCCTCTCCAAACTTGAGAGAAAAATATCTAAAAAGTACTATTCTATTCTGGAAATTAAAATAAAAGTTCCACTCCTAAAAATAATAATAAGTTCAGTATTTATAGACTTCAGAAAATAGCGCTGGTGGATGTTTCGACTAAGTTAGTCGATGTCGTCGAATGACTTCGGCAACTCGCCCTTCGTCTGTCTCATCGTCGTTTCGTGCTTGCCTTCAGCACCTTCACGTTCTGGACCATTGAGCGGTATAGTACTGCTTCGCGAAACTATTGGGTAAAGCACCGACTGCTTCTTTCATCGCCTTTTTTATCCTTCTCATTCAGGGCTTCGCGTACTGGAACAAAGGGCGGAGTAAATCCCTTCGGCGAATTGCCAAGTGTGCTTGGCGATGCTGGGGCTTCAGCTTCATCGTTCTTTTCAGTCTCTTTGTTCCTTTTTGCGCCTAAGTATCCATGCTTTCACTAAAACTTCAAATACCTAAAACTTAAGAGTTTTTATCAGATATTTAGACAAAATAAGCATTCGATGTCACTATTCTTATCATAATTAAGCCCTAAATGAGTCCAATTTGTGGACCCATCAATGGACCACCCTCCTTTGAGATTGATGATTCTCAGGGATAACATCCTAACTTTCAATCAAATTGAGGGTGAGACTATTCATGAGTTGTGGCCAAAATTTATGGAATTATTACAACAGTTCCCAACTCATGGAATTCCAGACAAGATGCTACTAGAATGCTTCTATAGAGGTATTAGTCCTTAGAATATATGAGTGGTTGACCAAATTTCTCTAGCTGGTCTCATACGACTGCCATATGCAATAGCAGCCCCACTCCTTGATCACATAGCCATGACCAAAAAAGAGACTGAGGAGGACAAGATTTTGGCCACACTGTTGACTGAGCTGGATCTCATGGCCAAACACATTATGGAATTGGAGGTACCAGAAAAAAAAGAAAATTCGGTACATTCCCCCTCACGAGCATATAAAGCCCAAGGAATACAAGGGTAGACAAATAGAAGAGATACTCTCGCTCATTCTCCACAAAGTCGAAGAACACGACAAAGTATTGAATGAGATAAAAGAGAATGTCTCACTGCTGAATCAGATGACTGCTTCTCATTCCATATCTATTCCGCTACTAGAGACCCAAATGGATTATGTGTTGTCTCATCTCTACCCCGTGAATCAAAATTGAGTAGGGAATTGCGTCGTGCCACGATGTAAACTAAGGCGCTTCTTGGAAGGCAATCCAAGTTTTAGTGCTTTCATTTTGTTTTAGAAATAATCGTGTGTTGATTTTCCATGTTAAAATGTAGAATATGTTTGAAAAGTGCAGGTTGGCGAGTAAAATGTCCAGTCGGTGACTCGCCGAAGAGGTCATCGAGCCCGACTTGGACTATTGTTGGACTCAAGAAATTCTAAAGTTGGAGTATTTAAAACTCGTCGAGCCCAGGAGCAAATCGGAGTGTTGCAGAACGGGTCAGCGATCACGACTTTATTCGCCGTTCGGACCCCCACATTAACTGGAGGTCCTGTAAAACTCGGCGAGGTAATTTCCCTCTCGGCGTGTCGCCGAGTGGGTCGGCGAGCAAGACTAATGTCGCTGAAAGGGTGAGAACTAAACGGTTTTAAAAGCCAAAGGTGTAAACTTTCAAACTCTTTCACATTCCCTAACTTTTTAACTTTCCAAACTCACACCCGCACTATATTTTCCCATATTTTTGTTGTATTACCGCTTTCTAGTCATCGATTGTGTGTTCGAAGTTGGATATCTTTGCCACCTAGAATTTCAACTCATTTATCCGGCATTAAAAATTGGTTTTTCCGAACCCCAAACTCGTATTTAGCAATTTTACTCATTTGCAATTGTTCTTATCTTAGTGATGTGTGTTGGGCCTCTCTGATCTGTAAATATGTGCTTCTGTGCCTAATTTAATTTAATTTGAAAATCTTGCCTAAATTGCTAAATTGTTGATTTTCTGAATTTCGTGCGTAAAATTGATCATAAATTGTTGGGTTGTGCTAAAATGTTTTTGGGTCTAGTTGGGTGAAGTCTAAGTAGCGCATAATTGTTCTAAATGACATATTTTGCCTGATGATGGAACGTTTGACGTCATTACTAAGGGCGTAAGTCATCAAATGGCCATTTTTTGCCAAACTGGGAGAAGTCTGAGTACCCCGGAGACATGGGTAGCATTGGTCTTAGTCTAATTTAGCTAGTGTGTAGTTTGATTTTGTTTTCGGGGACTGCAGGGTTGATTTTGGAAGTTGGGGTTGAAAGTAGGCACGTTGGGCAGTTTGGCGAGTTGGGTCGAGCTCGCCGAATCCCCCTTGATCGCCTTTAATTTCATGCTAATCTTGAGTTTGGATTCTGTAACTTTTGGCGAGAAACCAGAGTTTGTTGAGTGCACTCAGTGACTCGCCGAAAGTCTTCTTGGATGGCCCTTTCTGTGCCCCTAATCCCTAAAATACACCATAACTTTTGGCTGGCAGGTCTGTTCTCGCCGAATGCTATCGGCGATTCGCCAAAAGGCCCTTCACATTGTCGACATGCCATTTTTTGAGAATTTTTTAGCCAATCCTTTCGGCGAGCCCGATTTGGCTCGCCAAAGTGATTCGGTGACTCGCCGATTGGTTCGGCGAGTCTGTCTACAACTATTTTTCTACAACTTTGCTTGAAATGTGCCTAACTTTCTACGATGTGCTTGCAGATATGGCTAGACCAAAAGTGGCAGGAAGAGACATGCCGCCCCGCAAGAGGACCAAGGGAATAAAAATCAATGAGGATGCAGCTGCATCCAAGGCTAAGGCTACCAAACTTCCCACCACCAATAGGAAGGGAAAAGGGAAAGGCAAAGCACATGCTCCTGCGTCACCGAAGGCCAGCTCCGATAGTGACAGGATATATGCCACTCACCTCACCATGCTTGAGAGTGAGGGTGAGCACCAAGATCCTCGGGCTACCAATTCTGAGCATATGGATGATGAGCTACTAGCAGCCTAGAGGGCGGAGATGCATTCAAAGAGGATGAATGATCCTTCTAGGATCAGGACTCCCCAGGCCACCAGTACTCCTTCTGCTCCAGCACAGGCTGTTGTCCTAGCACCATCGGTACATAGTCCTCCTCCACGGTCTATGAACAGACGGAAGACTGAGGGCCTGAGGACCATTATAGAGGAGAAGAGGTTGTCTATTAATGGCATCATAGATAGGTATCCGGAGATCATAAGCTGCTTGAGGTCCCACAAGTTCCAGCTGTTCAGCCGACCCTGAGGCTCTTATGTTCCAAATTGGGTCCGGGAGTTCTACACTGCTTACGAAGCCATGGTGCCGTAAGGGAAGAAGCCAACAGCCAAATTCAAGCCGGTTGACTATGTGGTTGTCAGGGGTAAAAAGGTGAAATGTGATAGTGATGCTATCAATGCAATCCTAGGGATTTCAACACGAATTGAGGATGACTGCCAATATAAGATCAGAACAAAGATATTAGAAAACATGAAGAAGTGGTTGGCTCCTCTAATATCAGACGGTACTCCTAAGTGGCTCGAGGTTGGAGTACCCATTAAGAAGAAGGACCTAAATATAGTAGCGAGGTTCTGGTTTGGCTTCATCAGTAGTACTATCATGCCATCCCAGAACGAGTCGATTCTTCGCCACGCCAAAGAAGCCTATCTTGGTTGCATCATTGATGGGACAAGGCTGAACTTGGGGATGATTATTGCACATGAGATTGTCATGATGGCCAAGCAGCGCCAAACATCCCTCCAGTTTCCGGTGTTGATCAACGAGTTGTGCAGTTGATGTGTCATGTCACGATATTCACTAAGGCACTTCTTGGGAGGCAACCCAAGTTTTACTGCTTTTGCTTTGTTGTAGAAATAATCGTGTGTTGATTTTGCAGGTTGAAGTGTAAGATGTGTTTGAAAAGTGCAGATTGCCGAGCTAAAAGTCTAGTGACTCACTGAAGAGGTCGGCGAGCCCGACTTGGACTACCGTTGGACTCAAAAAATCCTAAAGGTTGAGTCTGTAAAACTCGGCGAGTCCAGAAGCAAATCGGCGTGTCGCCGAACAAGTCGGCGATCATGACTTTGTCCGACGTTTGGACCCCCAGTTTAATTGGAGGTCCTGAAAAACTTGGCGAGGTAAGTACCCACTCAGCGTGTCACCGAGTGGGTCGGGGAACAAGACTAATGTCGCTGAATGGGCAAGAACTGGATGGTTTTAAAGGCCAATAGTTCAAAAGTTCAAAATCTTTCACATTCCCACAGTTTTCAACTTTATAAACTCACACTTGAAATAGTTTTTCCCATATTTTTGTGTTTTTATCGTGTATTAGTCATCAATTATGTGTTCGGAGTTCGATATCGTTGTCCGCCTAGCTTTACAACTTTTCTATTCGACATTAAAGGTTGTTTTTCCGAACCTCAAACTTGTAATTAGTAATTTTTACTCATTTTCAATTATTCTTATCTTAGTGGTGTGTGGTGGGCCTCTCTGATCGTAATTGTATGCTTGACTGCCTGTTTTAATTCGAATATTTTGCCTATATTGTCTATATTGTTGATTTCCCGATATTTTGTGCCTTCAAATTGATTAAAATTGTTGGGTTGTGCTAAAATGTTGTTGGGTCTAGTCGGGTAAAGTCTAAGTAACCTGCATTTGTGCCAAATGATGTAATTTGCCCAACGATGGAGCGATTGACGTCATTCATAAGGGTAAAATTTGTCAAATTGCCAAATTTGGCCAAACCGGGAGAAGCTTGAGTATCTCGAGGGCATAGGTGTAATGGGTCTAAGCCTAATTGAAGGAGTGCATGTTTTGATTTTGATTTCGGGGGCTGCGGGGTTAAATTTTGGAAGTTGGGTTGAAAGTAGGCACGTTGGGTCGTTTGGCGAGCTGGGTCGAACTCACCGAACCACTCGACGATTTGCCGAATCCCCCTTTATCACCTTTAATTTTAAGCAAAATTTGAGTTGGGGTTCTGTAACTTTCGGTGAGAAGCTTGAGTTCGCCAAGTGCACTCGGTGACTTGCCGATTGTCTTTCTTGATCGCCATTTTTGTGCCCCTAACCCCTAAAATGCACTGTAACTTTCGGTAGGAAAGTCCTTGCTCGCAGAATGCTGTCGGTGATTTGCCGAAAGGCCCTTCCCCTCGCCAACATGCTAGTTTCCTAGGAAATTTTGAAGCCAATCCTTTCGGCGAGGTAGATCTAGCTCGCCAAAGCGATTCGGTGACTCATTGACTGGTTCGGTGAATCTGTCTGCAACAAATTTTTCTGCTCATTTGCTTGAACTGGTTCTCACCTTCTACAATGTGTTTACAGATATGGCTAGACCTAAAGTAGTTGGTAGAGACATGCCTCCCCATAAGAGGGCCAAGGGAATCAAGATCAACGAGGATGCATCCTCGGCTAAGGTTGCTAAACTTCCCACCACATGTGGGAAAGGGAAAGGAAAAGGCAAGGATCCTGCACCTGCGTCACTAGAGGCCAGCTCCGACAGTGACGGTATCTATGCCACTCACCTCACCACTTCTAAGAGTGAGGGTGAGCAAAAGGAGCATCAGGCTGTAACTTCTGAGCTTAAAGATGAGCTACTAGCAGCCCAGAGAGCGGAGCTGCGATCCAAGAGGATGAATGATCCATCTAGGATCAGGACTCCTCAGGCCACCATTACTCTTCCTGCTCCTGCACAAGTTGTGGTCCTAGCACTACCGGTATAGGGTCCTCCTCCCTGATCTATCAACAGACTGAAGACTGAGGGTTTCAGGACCATCATAGAGGAGAAGAGGCTGTCTACTGATAGTGTCATAGACAGGTACCCTGAGATCATGAGTTGTCTGAGGTCACACAGATTCCAGCTATTCATTAAGCCTCGTGGCCCGTACATTCCAAATTCGATCAGAGAATTCTACAGTGCTTACAGTGCCTTGGTACCACAAGGGAATAAGCTGGCCGCCAAATTCAAGACGGTAGACCATGTGGTTGTCAGGGGCAAAAAACTAAAGTGTGATAGTGATGTTATAAATGCACTCCTAGAGTGCTCAAATGATATTGACGATGCCTCTCAGTACATGATCAGGACAAAAATGCTGGAGAACATGAAAAAATGGTTGACAACCTCTGATATCAGACGGTACTCCCATGTGGCTTAAGGTTGGGGCAGCTATTGAAAAGAAGGACCTCAATGTAGCAGCGAGGTATTGGTTTGGCTTCATCAGCAGTACCATTATGCCGTCCCAGAATGAGTCGATTCTCTGCCAAGCCAAAGCAACCTGTCTTGGTTGTATCATTGATGAGACGAGGCTGAACTTGGGGATAATTATTGCATAGGAGATGCTTATGAGGGCGAAGCAGCGGCTGACGTCCTTCCCATTTTCGGTGTTGATCACCAAGTTGTGCAGACGGGCTTGGGTCACCAGAGATGAGAAGAAGAATGTGAATGTGATTCCCACATCTACATCCGGAGGATTGAGGCGGAGTATTTGAAAGATGAGGCGGAAAAGAAGAAGGCAGCCCTGATGGACACATCCCAGTTGTGGATACAGATGCACTACCTGCAGAGTGCTTCCCCTTCTGTTACTCTCAGTTTCTCTACTGCTCTTGTGTCCCCCCCTCCCAGATATGGTACTGCTGCTGCTGGCCGACCTCCACTCACCCTGGCTGAACTGCTACGGATGGGGCAGCTAGCCCATTCTGCAGATCGATGTGCCGCCATACTTGAGGCCTCCATTTTTGGCATAATTAAGAGGGCCCTTGCTGATGTTGTGGCATTCTTGAGTGCGGATATTGATGCCTTACGGCAAGGATAGCGGTGTGCGAGCGTGGCAAAGGGGCCACTGAGGAGGTGACGGCTCTAAAGGCCGTTATTGCAGCGCTGAGGAGAGATGTGGACCAGCTGAAGTCCACCGACATATCTATAATTTTTGGTACGGTGGATATCCCAGATGTGCCAGTTGAGCCAGATCCGGTTACCATCGGAAATGATGTTCGAGCTGAGGAAGTAGCTGATCCTGAGTCTAAGGCTGAGACGGATGAGGAGAAACTAGGGGATGCTGAGGAGGTCTCTTACGAGGGCCTTATGGAGACTGAGGAGGCCATGGTAGATCCAATTGTGCAGACTTCTTTGGCAGACACACCCTTGGCTGACCCTAGTAGATCGAGTGTTGTTAATGTGACTCCAGGCACTGATGTCCAAGTTTAGAGTGTTGCACCGGGAACTGATGCCTCGACAGATGGAGCGACTATGTAGACAGGATCCCTCTTTACCTCTCTCTATCTTCTTTTATTGATTTTTAGATGTTTTTGTTGTATTTGAGGACAAATTGATTTTTGTTTGTGGTGGGATGAGGTATTTTTATACCAACCTCTTGTGTTGATGATAATTTCTATATATATTGTGTTTTGACACTGTTTATGTGGATGTTTGAGCTTGTGGCTCCTTATTTTGAATGTAAATGATTTTTGGACCCTTCCAAAAAAATTTGCCACCTTTTTTATAGCGTTTGAATGTAGTTGTTCTTGTGCAAATTTGATTATCGATTATGATCAATACCGATGACTTGAATAGTGCTCTTAATCGAACAAACATGAATGTACGGCCAAATGAAGTTGCATAAGCAATATATGAACTCTTTGCATCTCGTTGTGACTAGCCGATTGTCAAATTGAGTCTCTTGTGATGAACATCGCACAGTAGCGAAAGTGTGGAGTCTTGTTTGACATTGGTGTCAATGCCTTGTGTGATGAGCTTATCGTGAACCATGTGTGATGACACCTAGAATTTGCCCCATTGGTCCGGCTGACCAAGTGATGTGAACTCTTGAAATGATCTTAGGCAACAATTTCAAAGAGTTAAACAATTTGACATTATACCTCTTTTGTGGCTTACCTTGTGAGTGTGTGATATTTGCTTGAACATCCTTTGAGCCTTATTCTTTTATTGGAAGAAACTTGATGAAATTGTGATCTTTATTTATCCCTTCACCCTTAATCCTCATGAGATGTGATTTGTTTGAATAACCAACTTAAGCCAAAAGCCTAAGTTGGGGGTGTGGTGAAAAGAGAAGGTAAATCAAGAAATGTGAAGGAACTCCCCTCTACCAATGGTTTTGAAAAAGATAGAACCCCTCCATACAAAAAAAAAAGAATGAAAAAGTCTTGAAATAAAGTTGCAAAAAGAAATAGGGTGTCTAAAGTTTCATGGAAATGAATAATGGGGTGAATTTTGAGCATGAATGAAAATGAAGAAGAAAAGGAAAGGAACACACCACATTTCATGGGGAAAGCAGTCACTGAGCCCCGTTACAAGCCTTGAAAAAGACCTTTTTGATATTGAGTGAGCTGAAATGAAGGTTGATTGGAAAATAAGGGCAAGCCTATGGGTGAAGTCATGCACATGTTCATCTTTGTGAGTGTGAGAGTTGTTTTTGATTCTGGAGCTGTAACTTTTTGAACCATGGTGGGTGAATGTGGAATCATCTTTGTGTGAGGGCATTTAAGTACCTTTGTTGAGCTTGCACTTGCATTTGAAGCAAGTATTGTGAACCTGGAATCTTTGATAATAGTGAGTCACAACTTGAATCTTTGAGTGCACAATTGATCCTTGCATGAGTAAATTGAGTCTTGTTGTGTGCATTCATGATTGACTCTTGTATAGCACTGTTTGTGGCATCCTTTTTGAACTGTCGAACTTGAGTTTTACTTGAAGACAAGTAAAAGTTTAAGTTGGGGGTGTTGATGAGTCCTAGATTTGGACTCATTTAGGGTTTTATTTGGATAGATTTAGTGTCCTCAAATGCTTGTTTTGTGCCAATAACTGATGTAAAACCCTTGATTTCCAAGTATATGGATTAAGGACCAAAGCCTGGACACTAATTTGCAAAAGGGAACAAAGTGAGCTGAAAGAACGAAGAAATGAAAGCCCGATGATCGCCAAGTTCCTTTGGCGATTCATCGAATGGCCATTACCTCGCCTAAAGTTCCAGTGTGCCAATCCCTGAAGGAGAAAATCAAGTTGGCGAGATAAAGGAGCAATCGGCGGATCGCCGAGTGGTTCCGCGATGCAGTGTTAGATCGCCTAAAGTTACAGACCTGGAGGATGATGAAGGCCATGGCAAGAAGACGATGAAATGGGTCAAAGGGCGGATCACCGAGCTGATCGTCGAGCCCGACTTACTACGCCGAATGGTCCTTTGCAACATATTTTTGGCGACTATAATACATTTTTGATCATTAAGTTTATTATCTTTAAGTATCTTTTTCTGAGTTTTTATCATTATCAAGTATCTTATTTTTGAACTCTGAGTTTTGGAGCCATTTTTCCCATAACTTTGAAGAATTGAAGTTTTCCATTTTTGAGAAATTGGAAATGGGTCTTTGAGATTCTTCAATTTGGACCTTTGTAAAGACTAAATTAATCTTACCCAATTGATGGAAACATAATTTGGTAACTATTTTTATCTTTTTATGATGTCTAGCTAAAACCCCAATTCTTGGGGTGTGATTATGTGATTATAGGCTGATTTAGCTTGTGGATATTGTTAATTGTTAGTTTAAATGTTGTTTAGGAGTGATTTCAATCAGTAATTGTGGTTCAATTTAAAGGATTGTAGTTGCAAATGAAGTTCTACCTTCGTGTTTTTGGCTTGCTCGAGAGAGAGGTTTTAAAACCAAAATTACTGAATTGATGATCTGTGTGTATTGGGTTGTTATGGGTTCAGCTCGAGAGAGTGAATCCTAAACCCTCTTCCACACATTCAGCTAGAGAGAGTGAATGGACTAAAGCGTAGGTTGTTCTTATTTGCATGCTTGTCGATGTTCGAGAGAAATCAACTTGATTCGTGGTAAATTGTTCGAAAGAAATTTTATCCCCTCTAAAGTCTAGCTTATTCACTAATTTACAGTTATTTACTAACAGTTGCAATTACCCATTTGTCTACCTTAGCCTATAATCCAATCATATCCTAAGAACCCATCTCATTACTATCATTCTCGTGTTATTTGTTGTTGTTGTAGCTGATAGTTAAAACCAAAACCCCTTTATTAGACATTCGTGTCACTCCCTGATTTACATTATGTTTTTAATCGTAAATGTCTATTCCTATGATTGACTTGAGCATATTTGTACTTTACTCTTGAATCTTAAACACGTATCACTCCCTGTGGGATTCGACCCCAACTCATTTGTTTGGGTTATATACTGACTAACGATCGTTCACTCTTAGAACTGGATTAAATGTCTTTGATAGCATTATTCGATTAGCAAGCAAGCTCGGGTGCCTATATATAAGAAGAAGGATGTGGAAATGACTCACACATCCTGTACCGACATCAGGATGATTGAGGCAAAGTATTTGAAGGATGAGGCAGAAAAGAAGAGGGAAACCCTAGTGGACTCTTCCCTTGTTATTGATACTCAGACACTACCTACAGAGGCAGTATTGCCTACTCCGGCCCCTAGGCCTTCAGGTACATCAAATGTTGTACCTTCTGTTACTCCCAATTGCTCTGTATCCCCCTTGCCTCCTAGGTCAACTGTTACTACTGCTGGTCGGGCTCCGCTCACCCAGGCAACAATACTACGGATGGGGCAGCTAACACATTCTGCTGATAGACGCGCCGCCAGACTTGAGTTCACCTTTCCTGGCCTGATCGAGAGGGCCCTTGCAACGTTGTGACACCCTTTAGTATGACTATCGATGCTCTTGCGGCACGTATAGCGGTTTGTGAGCAAGGCCAAGGGGACACTGATGAGGTGATGGCTTTGAAGGCCGTTATTGCTGAGATGAAGAGAGATGTGGACTAGCTGAAGTCCACCGACATATTGATGATTTTCGGGACAATAGAGATCCCTAATGTGCCAGTTGATCCATATGTGCCTTCGGCTACCACATGAGATGAGGTCCACACTGAGGAGGTAGCTATTGTTGAGTCTGAGGCTAAGACTGATGAGAAGCATCTTGGTGTTGATGAGGAGGCTTCTTATGAGGGCCTTACGGAGGTTGAGGAAGCCATGGTAAATGCAGTCGTACAGATCTCGTTGGCAAACACACCCATGGCTGAGACAGTGTAGACAGCACTTTTATTTACCTCCCTCTCTGTCACTTTTATTTTTTTTTAGTACTTTATTACATTTGAGGACAAATTGCTTTCTGTTTGTGGTGGGGTGAGGTATTTCCATACCCACCTCTTGAGATTATTACTTTTGTTTATATATTGGGTTTTGTGCTGTAAATTGTGTTTTAGCACTGTTTTGTTGATGTTTGAGCTTGTGGCTCCTGGGGTTAATTGAAAATGGTTTTTGGACCCTTTTGAAAAAAAATTGCTACCTCTTGTTTATTTAATTGTGGTTGTTCTTGCTACCTCTTGTTTAATTAATTGTGGTTGTTCTTGTGCAAATTTGAATATCGGTCATGATCAATACCGATGACTTAAATAGTGCTCTCAATAAAAAAAAAACATGAATGTGCGGCTACGATAAGGCCAAATGAAGTTGCATAGGCAATATGTGAACTTTTTGCATCTCGTTGTGACTAGTCGATTATCGAATTGAGTCTCTTGTGATGAACATTGCACACTAGTGAAAGTGTGGCGTCTTTTTTTATATTGGTGCCAATGCCTTGTCTGATGAGCTTACAATGAACCTTATGTTATGACACCTAGAATTTGCCCTGTTAGTCCGGTTGACTAAGTGATGCAACCTCTTGAAATGATCTTAGGCAACAATTTTAAAGAGTGAAACAATTTGACATTATACCTCTTTTGTGACCTACCTTGTGAGTGTGTGAACTTTGCTTGAACATCCTTTGAGCCTTATTCTTTTCTTGAAAGAAACTTGAGCAAATGAGGTCTCTATTTATTCCCTTCACCCATAATCCTAATGAGTGTGGTTTGTTTGAATAGCCAATTTAGGCCAAAAGCCTAAGTTGGGGGTGTGGTGAAAAAAGAAGGTAAATCAAAAAGTGCAAAGAAATCCCACTTTTTTATCCATGATTTTGAGAAAGATGGAACCCCTCCATACAAAAAAAAAGAATGAAAAAGAAAAAGAATGAAAAAGTTTTGAAATAAAGTTGTGAAAGGACAAAAGAAAATGGGGTGTCCGGTAGTCCATGAGAATTGAATAATAGGGTGAATTTTGAGCATGAATGAGAATAATGAAGAAAAGGAAGGGAAGTGATGTTCATACCACATTTCATGAGGATAGCAGTCACTGAGCCTAAATGACCATGCATTTACACTCAACCCCACTACAAGCCTTGAAAAGACCCTTTTTGAAATGACCCAAAAAGTTCTTAAAAATGTGCTACGGAAGTTACCGGAAACTTGTTTAGCTATATATAATTAAAAAAAATCCGTTTTGTTTTTCGAAAATCCGACTTCATATTCTTGTTTAGGGGGTCAAATTGAGTGGGAAATGAGTCTAACCCAAATTTTAGAGCAACCGTATCAAAATCCGAAATTTCCAAGTGAAGCCTTTTTCGAGGGTCTACTTT